>OY292523.1:13032571-13051000 GCA_958496365.1 Subacronicta megacephala | reverse complement strand
CCGCCCCCGCACCCCGACGCTGCGACCAGCACCGCGCAGCGCCTGCACGCAGCCCCGACCTCGTGCCGGCGGCAACACACGCCAACCGCACAATCGATTTTCTACTCTTATCTCTGGAAACGTTCGTCAACTTATGACACTAACTTACAATAGCCTACTGTAAAGCTTTTCTTCTCTAAGAGATATATCAATTGGTCACCCTACGCCACTCGCTCCACTATATGAATTCGTGTGTACGTTCTATTCAAGTACTGGAAAGACCAACCGGAACTGAAAGTAGCTCTGTCTTTAACTATAAAACAGTCCTAACTTCTAGTTCGTTAGTAAGTAGAAGCATAATACGAGTGGTGATAGCAACGCTTAAACTCGTAGCTATATGATTAGAATGGAATTTTAATCCTGTTTATAAGTTGAAGAAATGTTGTAGAGTTCAGGACTTGCGGTCAACGAGTGAAATCAGTGAAAAGTAATGACAAAACCATTATGCTAAAGGATTTCTAGACTAACTAAATTAATTTTAGAACTACCTTTTTAAAGTTTTGGGTATCATAATCAACTATCTAAGAAAACTCTTTAAATATAATAACTAATAAATAAAAGACGCCGCCGCTACAAGTTTACTTCGCGCGACGCCTGCGCGGTGCCGCCCACCAATCGAAAAAGCTCTTGTTTACAATATTAAGAGGCGCAGCATCCTCGCGGCGCGGCCCGACCGCCAGACGCCACTCGCGTGTACCCATACCTTCGCGTCGCACACATCAACACATTCAATCAAACTACTAAAACCATTCTAAAATGAAGCATCACTAAATTAATTCGATTTTTAGATTTTTGAAATAGGAACTCTCAAAAAAGTATGACATTGGTTTCCCTGTCAATTAATTCATCCGATATGAATTGCTGTCTGAAACGATAGCGTCGGTTGATTACCCAAAATGTTATTTTGAATAGTATATGAAGGTAACTTTGGGATCACTTTCATAATTATAAGTATGCCTAGCCTAGAACTTATAAGTGCTTATCCAATACAAACTAGAACTTCGACTTCGTAAAGCTGCTACGATATTTCGTAGCCCGCTCTACGAAGTTGTAAGTAGGTAGGTACGCTTAACACAAGGCAAATGATCACGAACGCCATTGATGCTATTTCTCTGCGTACACAGTAGCCAGTCTATAAGGGCGTCCATGGACCAACGTGGAACATCGTTAGGAAGCATAACTAGGTATACCTAGGTATCTGGTCTCCAAACTCATTAACTATCCCAGTTCTTGGTATCAATGTGTGATAAAGCCTCAGATTACTTAATCTAATAATAAAGTCTTGTAGAGGTAATTAAGACGACAATTCGCATTTAAATACGTTACACATGCTATGTTTATTTTCATGTGATATGAAACAACTATTCTATGACGTATTAAAAGGAACTATTATATTTACAAATTTCCTCAGGCTCAAACTGTTGTGACACTTTGGCAACTATCACGTCTCTACAGTATTACATAATACTTATCCATAGTTTAGTGTAGGACTGTAGGTGCATAAAGCCTTACTTTGTTCTATTAACTTATTATTACATAAGCCAATACCTAATATATAACGATATTTGGTCACCTTGCTACAAACATTGCGAGGTCTCATTCGGCTTTCTCACAGAGAAAAATATGTGTGTGATACTCATGAATTTCGAGTATGGCTCAGATCAAATAAAAAGTAAATATGGAACTTTGCGAACAAAGAAGTGAGGCCGGCTAAAACTACGCCATGCCATCTACAACACACAATTACACGCACACACGTATACCGAAACTACGCCTTATCTTGTCTTGTCAGTGACAAGATAAGGCGTAGTTAACTATTACATGTATGCGTGTAATTGTTTTATTTGATCTGAGGAGTATGGGTGAACTTTAGGATGAGGCTTTCGCCACCACTGGCGGTGGCCCTTACTCCGAATCAAGTTTTTTTTTTATGGGATAACTCGGCTAACGAGCAGGCGAGCTACCTGATGGTAAGTAGTCATCGCCGCCCATGGACATCTGCAAAACCAAAGGAGTTGCAGATGCGTTGCCGAGCCTATTTAGGGAGAGGCAGGGGAAGGAGAAAAGGGGAAGGAGGAATTGGAATTTTATGTTTAGAAAAACATAAAATAACTTTTAACCAAAAAAGTGAACCGCCTTAAAAATATAAAAATAATTGTGTCTAAAACAGTTTCGGAAGTCGGTGGCAAAAACCAAGGATTTTTTGTGGGCGGAAAGCTAGTGCTAAAATATAATGAAAAATAAGCAGTTACCTACATTAAGCTTAATAGTGCACTTTTGTGTTTCTTTGCTAAACAGGCTTTTTTCCTAGTGTTAGGGAGCTCTATAAAGATTTATAATATTTTCTTTAGTAAAGGCCGACTTTAGGTATTTCTTGGTATATTTTCAGAACGGATGATCAGATATCAACCAATTTATATCCGGTCAGGTGAACTTGCTACTTGAACTTATCACGTTATCTTTAAGTAGGTACTTAGATATTTTTTATATATACTTTCTTTTTTTTATAAAGCTGAAGAGTTTGTTTGTCTGTTTGTTTGTTTGTTTGCTTGAATGAGCTAATCTCAGGAACTACGGGTCCGATTTGAAAAAATATTTCAGTGTTAGATAGCCCATTTATCGAGGAAGGCTATAGGCTATAAATGAAAAATGTTGCAAAAAACGGGAAAAAAATTAATGCAGAAAAGTAATTTTATGCTAACGTTAGTCCGGTTTTACACAGATACATTCAAAAAGGATTTAGGTACTTACTCGTCTTCCAGGCGGGCGTTGCGGTGGCGGCGGCGTATCAGGATGAAACGTGCATCAGATTTTATCCAGCAATATAACTTTAAAAACTGCATTCAATTTGGTAGTTTTTGAGTGATGCAAGTACGAACATGCAGACAGACAGACACAAACAAATTTATAAAATAACAATTAGTTTTGTTAATTTTTTCTCTGATGTACCCACGGCCAATCGCAATTTTATTATAGCTTATTAACTATCGACAATTCAAATCCTTTACAATATCTGCGATAACCCGTGACATGCATGTTGTTATATAATACTTACATTGTAAAAATATACGTCGCAGTTTAAGTCGGATCGTAGCACTCACTCACCCGTAGTCACTGCTACGATATTTCGTAGTCACGCAGTAACTCGCTTTAATTTATCTCTTGGCGGGGTTGCTTTCAGAATCAGCTGAAATCTAGATCCCTTAATTTCTGCCTTTAGAGGAATATGGCCTCAGAGCAGGCCTGGAACCTCTATGCCTGGGATTTACAGCAACTAGAAAAGTATAAGCCATGCCATTCTACGTGGCGTACGTTCTAAAAATATTTAATGGTTTACTTGTGTTATACTCCAAGTAATTTATTTGCATAAATATGGTTGAAATTCATAAGTACAGCATATTCATAGCGCCTGCATGTACTCGTATTCTGTTGTTGCGTACCCAATACCTATTCAATTACTAAATCAATTTTGATGGTAAACCGTCGTTGAGAAGGTGTTAGGTATATTATCAAAGTGAACTTGATTTATAACCCGAAAAATATACATAGGGAGATCGCTGTAATTGGTGAATGTTAAAAAAATATATGCCGTGCTTTGTAAGCTCCACCTGTTGCACTTGGCACGAACTACCGATGCGACGTGGAATCGTTTCAGTCGGTTTCAGGCTTTGCCTAATGCTCAGCGATGCAAACAATATACTATTGGCAAAACATGATCTTACCATTACCATACACAATCAGTAGATTGTATATTTATTTTTTGAAGTCGATCTTTATTTGAAAGTACTGCAAGTGAATCGACCTTGGTACATCTTTACACCAAGATATACCTATATATCCAGTTTAAGTTGACCTCACATTGTATTGCCTTTCGTAACAAGAAGAGGTCAGCTTATATATGTAATGGAAATGCGTAGCTTGATGTATGCAATATCCGATCACCCTTCAGAATGTGATAACTTTGTGTAGCCCCCACAGGGCTGTCCACCTGAGACTTACAACTTGAGTATTTACTTATAAAATAGTTGATACTTGTGCCTGATAATTATTTTTTAATGACTGCACATGACTTCGAAAAAACAGAGGTATGTGCCTTGGATTTGAAATCGTGACCTCTTGGCAGTCCAATGGTCATATCATAGACTATCACTGCACATTATTTAGTCAGATTGGATCATTGGACAGCAATTTAAAAAAAGAAGTCTACATAAAAGCTGCGCACCACTTATCTTCATCAAAAGCTTGCAAAGTTGACAGGTATTTGAAGTTTAGAGGCGTAAACGTCCGTCCCATCGCGTCCAAGCAGTCCCTAGTGGGGTGCCACAGATAAATATAGCCGTCAAAAGCGCGCCTCGCCACCCGTGTAGGTTTTCCATGCGATTAGTTTCGTTACATGCCACCCTTGTAGGCACACGGAAACTTGTGTGTGTGTTGTGTGTATCAGTGAATGTATAGGTGATGCCTTTCTCTCAGCTAGCTACAGGCCATGTAGGAGGAAATGTGAAATGGAACAAAAAGACGGTCAAACTTTTGTAGTCTTATGGGATTGTAATGCAGATAATTAATAGACTGATTAAAATACTTTTATATTATATTATTTCTCTGCATCACTCTAAGGTTGTCTGGCATAAAATGCAACATTGCAATGCAATGCATTAAAAAATAAATTGAAATTGTTTGGTTGGCAATATTAAAGGCTCATTCTTTATTACATGGAACTTAAACTTATTCGCAAATTTTCATCGTACAGCAGTACCTACTTATGCATATATATTCTTCCTAGCCCATGCGGGAATGTAGGTACCTAAGAGTGATGTTGATATGTTGATTTAAACAAATGCTCATAGCTATTGCGATGCTTTTTCAATCCATGATGCCACTATGCCATCCCCATCTCCCCTTAGTCTAGGGGGAGGCAGCCGCTCTTTAAGTCCCACAACTACATAAGAACAGCACTGATAATCACCTGCTAACAATTTGATAGCAAAATAGTTTTATGCAAGTAACCAGAAAGTATCAGGCGCTTGTATTAGAAAAAAAACTGCGAGTGTTGTTTTTTGTTTTTAATATTATTCTCTAATTTTATGGGTAAACTATTCATTCATGGCTTATTATTTTAAACAAATTGAATAGGTACATTATATTCCTTAACATTAATTAATTATTATAAAGTGTTAAAAAAAAATACAAAGAACGTGCAGGGGTTCTCCAACTCGTATATATGCTTACCGGCTGGCTTATAACAAAATATACTTTTCATAGCTAATATTAGGCTCTTTGTTCAATTAAGCATGTATACCCACCCATGTCGGTCATAAGTATGTTTCTATATAGGTCACTGAACCCGTTCTACCTACCAGTGAGGTAAGCGGTAAGCCTCTATAAGTATGATTCATACCAAGCATGTTACTTAAAAAGGCTAACAATGCAACATAACTGTTTTATTGTGTGTTGAATCGCTTGGCTGATTTCGAGTTGCTAGTTGAAAACAAAATTAATTAGCAAAATAGCTACGATTGTGGTACAGAGCGAAGATCTGGATATTTTTTTAGTCATTAGAATTGAAAATCATTACTTTCAACATTTTAAAGATAAATTACTTAGGTAGGAAGGTTAACGCAGTTATTAGCCTAATTCTGGAGTAAGAGCTGTGGTTTTTTTAACAAGATGACTCCTTTCGGAGTAATGTTTCCTACCTACTTAAATATTTGGTATTGCGTCACTAAAGAGACATATTTAATACATATAGCCGGTAGGTAGGTGTGGTAAAGACAAATACGTAACTACCTATATAAAGCCAAAATGCCGATTGCGTAATTATTATGAATGAGATAAAAGCAACCTTGGCGGGGTTTCTTTATCAATTTGTACCAAGCATCTAATTAAAGCGATTAATTTGTATGCTGAGACTAATAAAATACAATAATGATATCGTGAAATCGCGCTGAATTCTACAAAACGGCATTCAGTCACGAAAGTTAAGTCGATATCGCGTTCCTGAACGCACTGCAGAGCCGTGTCACTGCCCGCTCGTGCTGTCAAAATAAAAATGACTGAGGAATCAAGAAGAAAAACTTTTTTGGGATTTGATTTTAGTACTCAAAGGGTATGTAAATAATAATTTATTAATTGACGAATAAATAATTACATTTCTCTACCCTTGCTTTGCTGATTTTTTACGGGCGCTTTATAAAAAGTTATATAGTCATTCTTTTACTAATTAATTTCCATTTTATTAAAAGGTGTTTTGGTTCTAATATAATTTTGTAAGTATTGATAGAATTACTGGTTGCAGAAATCAAATCAAGGGTTAAGTAAATACTTACTTATTCGTGTGATTTATTGACACATATACTGTGTATTTATTAAAATAAAACTTTTTAATTAATGTAAATTTTAGGAATTAATTAAAAACTGTAAAACCGCGTGCCAATTATTTTTATTTGAATTTATAAAATTTGTAAATTTATTTATTTAAAGAAAGAACTGATTAATATAATATTTAATACAGGAAATCATGAACTCATTGCGACCCTACCTACATAAGCCTACTCTTAGATTTGGAGAGCTCAAAGTCCAATCTACTGCTTGTCTATTTATTATACATTAATTCAGCGGTGACCAGAATTAGAGATTTTTTAATTGTCTATAGACATGTTCTTGAAGGGTTTAAATAAAAACTTAAATAAGTAATACCTAATCATGTCTATTTTTAAAATGAAATAGTAAAGTATCTCCTTGGTTATTTATCTCATTCAAACATCCACCCTAACTATTTTTGTAACATTTTCTTTCAGCTAAAAGCCATTGTAATTGGTGAAGACTTTGGTGTGCTGCATCAAGCTGAAGTTGAATTTGATGTGGACTTGCCAGAATTCAGGTGCTTATTGATATATTTGTCACTTACTTATATTTTACTGACTGTCTCATTAGTCTAGTGTTCCTTAACATGACTGCTATGCTAGAGGACTTGGGTTTGATTCCCAGTTCCTGGGTTTTTCTATGAAATTCTCAGTAGCAGTTAGAAGTCTGGATTTAAGGGCTCGCCCCAATTACATGGGACCTAAGCATACCAGTAAAGTGTGGGTGTAAATCCTTTGGGACAACTCTTCGGGGAATACAGGCATGATGGTATTATATGTATGTATGTTACTTGAATTTTATTAACATTACTTATAACATTTGACATCAGAGGTAGTAGGTATAATAAATATATAAAAAACAAATTTACCAACGTACTGCAACCAAATTGCGGATGTTCTTAAAAAAGGCCAGGTTCCGAGCACCCTAAACCGACGGTCATGCATGATGAGATTAATGAATGTAGATGAAGCGAAAGTAGTGTGCCAGGATCGTACCAAGTGGAAATCTATAGTCTCTGCCTACCCCTATGGGAGACAGGCGTGACAATATGATGATGATGATGAAATTTACCAATTAACAAAAAAAGTTTTATTTAGTGCCCCAAATTCGAAAGTTTCTTCAAGTTATACCAAAAATGTCCACTGCTGAACAAGGGCCTTTTATAGATTTTGTAATTATTTAATATTCCTATCATTATCAAACACTAGGACGGCGGGCGGCGTGGTGCGCGGCACAGAACGCGGAGAGGTGCTGGCGCCACCACTGCTATGGGTGAAGGCATTAGACATGGTGATGGACCGCCTGGTCGTTGCTGGAGTTGACTTCTCCACCATTGAAGCAGTTTCTGGGGCTGGACAGGTAACTCTCAAGCTTTCTATGTACCCAGATTTGTGCCCGGTTAATGGCAATAGGCTTGCCCCCTATTACATGGGGCCTAAACATACCGGCGAAGCATGGGTGTACATGGGAATACAGCCGTGATGGTGTGTTATGTTATGTTCTATGTTCATATCAAATGGGGTGGTGCATAATAACATCAATAACTATGTTAGATTTATACAATAAATACAAAATAAAATTATGTCTGTCTGTTCATGATAAACTTACAAACGATTGAACTGATTTTTATATGGTTTTCATCAATAGACAGAGTGATTCAGAAGGAAGGTAAAGGTATATGATTTGTGCAAATTGGTTGAATTATGATGATAATTGTGGATAGCCATGTGACGCCGGAGCAGGTCGATACTAATTAAACAGAGAATTTATATTTCGAAATTTAATATGTTGAAATGTTAACAGTTACACTATTAATTAAGAGAAAAGTCAACATACACCAACCATTAATATAATTATATTATAATTATCATACAACAATGACATTGGTACTAAATTAATTGGTAATTAACTATTTATAATTACCATTGGTATCCAAATTAATGCAGAACTACAGGTTAATTATGAATTGAAATGTACCTCTACAGTTATCTAGTCCAAACCATTAATATTAAAAATACAAGCACTTATTAGTGCTTGTATTTTTATTGATGAGTTTTTTATTTATAAGAAAAATAAACTGATTAGTTAAAAGTAGCTTCGATTTTCATGACTCTACACAAATGATTGAGTCTTTACCTCATTGCTCTAGTGGTCCCAAGCGCGATTGCTACGCTTGAGGTCCTGGGTTCGAGCCTAGAAGGCTTAGGTTCCAGACTCAATTGAGTTGTGAAACCATCATAACTAACTCCAGTTCCTTTTAAAATCCTTGAGTCCTCCGTTCGCTACTGAATAGGAACTTGCATTTATTTAATGTTTCTCTTGTAGCAACATGGTTCAGTGTGGTGGTCAAAGGATGCAGAGACAAAGCTGGGCAAGCTATCATCAGACGAGTTCTTACACACGCAGCTAGCGTCCGCGTTTGTGACAGACTCGCCGGTGTGGATGGACTCCAGCACCACTGTGGACTGCAAGGCCTTAGAGGAGGCAATAGGAGCCGAAGTAAGAAGAAAATAGATTATTTAGAAGGAAGTGTTTTTAACCCTCGACGCAAAAACGTGTCTGTGTGTGCGTCTGTCTGTGGCATCGTAGCTCCCGAACAGATGAATCGATTTTGATTATTTTTTGTTTGAAAGATGAATTTCATCTTAACACTCCCGACTAATTAGTCGGGAGTGATGTTTGATGACAATAGGTCGAGATTGAATGCATTTGTCGGGGGTTTTTTACATGTTTAATCTAGTTTGCTACTGCTTAACATCACTCTTATTGTGGAGAGCATTAGGTTCTAATCACTGATTACTGGTATAATTTGCAAAAAAATAAATTATTGCATAACAATTAAGTATCTTTATCTTACATAGACTTAAAGACTGGGAGAGTAGAATAGTTGGCTGAACATCATCATTTTAATTCATGAATTAGATGCCTTCATATTTATTTGTTACAGGAGTTAGCTAAAATCACAGGGTCCCGTGCATACGAGCGCTTCACGGGTCCTCAGATCCGCAAGATGCTCCGCACCCGGCCGCGCGCCTACCACGCCGCCGTCAGGATCTCGCTGGTGTCCTCCTTTGCTTGCTCACTGTTAGTCGGGAAAATAGCCCCTATAGACTTAGCTGATGGGTCCGGCATGAACCTCCTCGATATAAAGACTATGACGTGGGACGAGAAGTGTTTAAAGGTGAGTGTGAATCAGCAGAAATTCTTTGTGCCATTATTTTATTTTTTGCATATTTTGGTCATTATTACAAAACTAATTTTCGTAAAATATTCAAGTATAAAACTATATAACACACTAGGTTTCCCTTCGCCCGCGTGGACTATAAGTTTATTTTAATTTAACAGGATAATATATATCCTATGTCACTCAGGAATAATCATCATCAATCATCAGCCTCACAAACTTTACCTCTTTGTTTAAATCTTTATTTAAACCTATTTTTTTATTATTAGTATAGATAAGACATTACTAAATTTTGTCTTCACCGTTAATGAATCATGGTCTATAGTTTACTTTTTCATCATCATCGTCATTTCATCATTTACTCATCATCATAAGCTTTGACATTTAATAGTGATTAATATTTTAGTGAAGGAATACGACCGCGGGCAGGATTCGAACCTGCGTCTTCTGGTTAAGTACACCAGACGCTATGCCCGCTAAGCCACCGCGACCCCCACCCGACAAGTCGAAATTTGCCTTCACATTTTTAATTTACGTCTTTGAGGCGACGTCAAAATACAAAAAGAAAATTTAATAGTGATGTTATTCTTAGGCGTGTGGCGACGACACTCTGTCAACTAAACTGGGTACTCCAGTCCCGAGTGCCACAGTCGTGGGCGCTATCTCTCCGTACTTCGTGGGCCGGTACGGGTTCAACCCAGAATGTCGCGTCGTAGCATTTACCGGGGACAACTGCTCTGCTCTTGCAGGTACACAATCATCATTATTTTAAGTAGGAATCAAGGTTAGGCCCCACTCCTCGGAATTCCTATTTCCAATAATCCAATTGTCAAGCCATAACTTGAGAACGACTTTACCGATTTCATTCGTCTTTTTTTTAAAGTTTTCTTATACCGAGTATAAGAAAACTTAAAGCTGTGAAAGGTTTTTACGGAAACGAAAATTTATAAAAATACGCATAAAATTGGTAAGACAGGACAACGTCTTTCGAGTCAGCCATTATAGTACAAAATATAACTTTGACTGTATTGTTCTCAAATTGTATTATTTCAAAAGGCAACACGTACTAAAACTGCATACGACACACGGCTACAGGTCAACCTATACAAATCCAGTTTAAGCTGATCGCGCATTGTATAGGCTTCACATACAATAAGAGGTCAGCGTAAATGGATTTGTATAGCTTGATGTGTAGCTGTGCGTACAAAATCTACGATAAAAGTTTTTCTTATCAACAAATGAAAACAAAATCAAACAATGAAAGTTGAATCGAGAAATATTCAATAGTTAGTAATTTCTTCAACAAACACGAGTACCTACCTATATAGTTTTATATATTTTTTTTTGCCATTGAAGTCATTGTAATAAAAAACAATATGAAGTTCATGTGAACTGGTTTCGAAATATACATAAATTATTAATCAGCAAAGACAATGATAAGAACATAATCAGCCTATGTACGTAACTAAGCAAACACGTGATAACACATCAGAAGCGTTATCAAAACATAAAGTGTACGACAAGACGCACTTATCTATAACTACGATTTAATGTATGTTGCTTATCCTATGCGATATGATAAAAATATCTTGATGTTTTGACAAATTTGTTATGTATTTGGCTATACCATCATCACACATGTATCCCACGAAAGGCCAGGCAGAGATGTATACCCACAATTCACATTTATGTTTAAGTCTTAATTAATAGGGCCCTATTACATTAGCCAGGCACAAATGAAAACTCGGAGTTGCTACTGAGAATTTCATAGAAAAACCCAAAACCGGTGGGAGTTGAATTCAAGACCTCTACAGTTGCAGTCGCGCAGTAGAATCAGACACTTTATTATGCTTTGATACTAGCAGTTTTGTGTGTAGATGATTTTACATAGGTTTAGAAGTGTGGATGGAGGTAAGCTTATTTGCGAAAAATGTGACTTGCTTGTTAAGATGTGGAATCATTAAAATATACACCCTGGCCAGACATCAGAAAGTCAGAAAGAAAATTATAACCGTAACTGATACCAGCGACGTAATAGATAAAAATAATATGGGAGAAAGGTAAATAGAACATTATAATACGCGAAAACGACGCATCAATACGCGGCATCGTTTCAATACTAGAATAACGTTGTGATCACAGTAAATCCTTTGTGGAAGTTAGCTGATGATGTTGAATTGTCAGGTCTCCGTCTTCGCTCGGGCTGGGTGGGCCTGTCCCTGGGCACCAGCGACACGCTGCTCCTGGGGCTGCAGCAGGCGGGCGCGCCCCCCGCCGGCCACGTGCTGGTGGGGCCCACGCCCGCGGCGCCCTACATGGCGCTGCTGTGCTTCGCTAACGGCTCCCTCACGCGACAGAACCACAGGGACCGGCTCGTCGGCCCCAGCTGGGATGCCTTCAACGATATGCTCCGATCCACTGTTAGAGGCAATATGGGTTATATGGGTGAGTTTACTTAGTTAAGATTAATCATCAGTATGCATGTATGTATAAATGTAATTTAACTGTCACTTTATGTAGCTAAATAAATGTTTTTTTCTTTCTTCCTTTCTATCATGTTTATTATAAAATTAACTTTATTGGGATGGACGAAGAAATTCGTGGTATTTTTCTTCATCAATCTCCGCAACATACGAAAACAATAGATTTACAATCTCGTAAACCTTTATATCACTAAGTTGTAATCAAGAAAATTTAAAGTAGATGTTAACATTTCCATCGTATTCTAAGATGTGTTTTTCTGTCAGGTATCTACTACGACATACCGGAGATAGTGCCGCGAGCGGTGTCAGGTCGCTGGGTGTACGAGGCGTCGGGTCGGGCTCCGGAGCGAGTGGCGCCGCAGTACGAGGCGCGCGCGCTGCTGGAGGGGCAGGCCCTGGCGCGCCGCGCTCATGCCGAGGATATGGGCTTCAAACTTGGTAACTACTATATTGAAATAACCTCGTGTAGATCCAAAAATATAAGTGGGCCGAGATAGTACCTTGAGGCACGCCAACCGCCAAAACAATTGATTTTGCCTCTGCGTATGTCTCCGAACGGTTCATGTTTTAAATATTTTGTATCTAACCATAAAATAATTAATGTGAGCTTCAAACCCTTTTTACCTACTAAATTACTATTTAAATACGGTGGTTCACTCAGTTAAACGCTTTCGATAAATTCGTAATCGTTTACTAAATCGGTTTTCATTTCGCAGATAAGTCATCTCGTTTGATAGCGACAGGCGGCGCCTCTGTCAACAAAGAGCTGCTGCAGATTTTTGCCGACGTATTCGACACCCCGGTTTATGTGCAGGTACCTTCACTACAGGTCACACAAATATCGTATTGAACCTGTTGCTGTTAAAGAACTACTACTAATATTGTCATTATTATAGGATCATCACGGGAATGCAGCATTACTAGGAGCGGCGATTCGCGCTGCTGAAGTATGGAGCGCTGAAACCGGCACCTCACTGCCAGGTTCGTTTTCTTCTTTATGGCATTAACATTAACATTATTATGGCAGTATAGTGTGCTTTCGAAATTCTTAATTTGGCGTCGTTAAGGTAAATTGTGCTTAATCATTTAAAATCTCTAGAATATCATAAGGTGTATTACTATAGGCCGACCGTTTAATTTGCGTATCGCCTGCGCGGTAAGGAGGGAGCGGGGGGAGATAAATAAACACTTAAAAAAGATACTTATTATTTTATTCTTTACCAACAATGTCTATCTCGAGATAAATCTTTGGATTATTGACTCCGTGTGTAGCGTTACCCGCCCCCGCTCCCTTCTTACCGCGCAGGCGATACGCAAATTAAACGGTCGGCCTATAATAATACACCTTATGATATTCTAGAGATTTTAAATGATTAAGCACAATTTACCTTAACGACGCCAAATTAAGAATTTCGAAAGCACTCTACTCTATACTGCCAACATGTCTGGGGCTAGTCAACTTCATGACCGTCGTTGTACGTTTTAACGAACGGAAGCGAGTTCCATTTAGTCATTTCGTTTCCTAAACGTGTTTATGTTGGAAATTCTCCGAGTGGCATCTTGTATTTAGAAAACCTTCGTTTATTTCAGGTTCCGAACTAAAAGTATCTCCAGTAGCAACCCCGTACCCTGATCACGACAAGATTTACACGCCAATGCTGGCTCGCTACAGAGAGTACATTGAAACTATTCCTAAGCTTGGCTAAAATGCTTTAACTAAATTTTACATGAAACTTATTCCTAACATATCACATTTTATAAATATAGTGAATAATAATTTATTGCTAAATGAACTTGGTGCTAATGAGCTCCTATGTAGTGCCTTTGACTGGGGCTCGTAAAGCTACGTTTGTAGTTAATCCAGGCGACTTTTCTGATCAAGACTTTTTGCTTGGGGCCGGGTTATCATTCGAATAGTCATTACATTTGATAACAGGATCAATTATACATTCTTTGGTGCGTCTATTTAGACTGGCAGCCTCAACATGGTCAAAATATATTAGCAGATAGCATTTCTAATATATACCAGATAAGGAAAAAAGGATTTGTAGTTTATCCTAAGATAGTAGAACTTTTTATAACTCATTATTTTGACAATGTTTTTAACTAGTTTTTAACCAATATTTACACCAAGATTTGACGTAACACTTATTGTGCTTATATTAATAAGCTTATATAAAAAGTACTTCTTATACCTCATATTTTTTCTATAAAAAACATTCCATTTTATAAGTATATAGCATTTATTACTTGTTAACAAGTTATTGTTGAATTTTTTGTTATTAAATCGTTTAGAATCTGATTTTATGTGATCATAGTTTTAAGCGAAGTTTATAAAATATATTTATTTACATTTAACTTGACATATCTCATGGTGCTTTGCTGTGCAATAATAAATTTACATTCCATCTCAGAATAATAACTTAAACAGTTATTGTTTTTATTCCATACATGGTTATTTTTATTTGTAAGTGTAAGCATAATATTTTTGAAGTCGTTTTAAAGGAGGATCTGCTTTATTTATAATGTAAAAAAAAACAATAACTTTGGTAATTGGCGGCGAGAGCTTTGTATTTATTATATATTGTAATTTTTGTTATTTTTTATAAATTTTTATAATAAATGTTTGCTAGACAACGATTTTTTTCCCTTCCCTTTCTATAACAGCAAAGAATCTTACGCAGAATAACAATAGTAAGTCTCACCTCATAATTTAATATAAATAAAAAAAAAACAGTGTATTATAGATGTTTATTTTATTAATTTGCTTACATATTATTCCACTCAAGATTAACACCACACTACAATAGCTATGTGAAGAAAACATCTAAAGAGAATGTTTAGAACATGACACAATTGTAAATAGTATGGTAAAGGACCAAACACAGTTGGTAAAACAATCTATTTCTTGCGACCTCCGCGCTCCTTGACCTGTAGCTGTAGGACTGCGCCGGGAGGCACGTTGTAGTACGCCAATGTATTCGTGTCCTTGAAGAATAGACCCTGCAACACAATGTATGTTTAAGTATAAGCAGTGGCGTAGTGCCAGGGGGGGTGAGGTAGCCAAAGCCACTTTTTTTCAATTGGAAATTAAAAAAACTCGAAATCGCGCCCGCAATGTTATGTAAAACTGCAAGGGTGCAAAAGCTGCTCTTAATTTAAGCCAAGCCACTAACTATAAATGTATCGAAATATTATCGAATTTAGAATACGCAGTGCCCGCCACAGACTAATACTAGTCATCAGTGCAGTGCGATGCGCGCTCGGATACGGACGTGTTTCCACGACGCTAAAATTTATAATTCGCGGATTGCGCGGCTATAGCCGCTGCCCGTTTACGTCGCTATGAGTTCGCAGCAACTTATAGCCAACGAGTAGTTGGCATTCATACAGCATGCCATCGATACTATGGACGAGGTCAGCATCTTGCAGATCTGCAAGTCTAACTTCAAGGAAGATGAGATAAGCAGTGGCAAGTTGCTTATTTTCCAAACCCTTGGAAAGGTCGACCAGATGCCATCCCGCAGGAGGGATGGAACTGAGAAGAGCATCCAGGATATAATCACCTTGCTTAAGGTGACTGATCCAGACGACGTGCCGAGTTTTGTGGCGAAGGACCTACATAGGCTTCCTCCGGTTACATTCGACCACGTTGATGTTACCAGGCTGCTAAAGGACATTAATTTCCTTAAGACAAGCCTAGCCGAGGTTCAATCCAAATTAGAGGTGTCAAATAACACCATAAGTGAGCTACGTGCCGAAGTAGTGTCGTTACGAAACACTGTTCCGGTAAGTAGGTCACTTGACGCCTCTAAGGTGAACACGCGTCGCGGGGCGCAGAACGCGTCCATCAGCAGTTTTGAGTCGGCGAACGCAGGTACGTCACCTACTATTGCTGGTGATGCATTATGTACCGCCGCCGCCGCCGCCCGTCCCTCGACCCCAAAAGAGGCACCGTCATGCGTTAGTACGTCAACCCCGAAACGTGCTTACGCTGCTATTGCTGCCGGCAACAAAACCGCTGCAAGACAACCGCAACGGCAAGAAGGGGATAAGCAGACCAAACATCTGCCACAGTGTGACAAGGAGGGCTTTATCAAAGTAGAGAAGAAGAAGAAAAAGCCCACTTGTCGAAATAAGTGCGGCACCGCACCGACCGGACCGAACTACATGCTGCGATCTGCTGCACCAGTGACGCCGCTGTACGTGTCTCGATTACATTACTCTACAAAGGCTGAGGAGATTGTAGAGTACATCCGCATCAAGACCAAATTTACCCTGAGGGTCGCACGGTTGGAGTCTCGTCACAATGTGGATTTTAATTCTTTTGTGGTGAGAGTGCCGACTGAACATCTGACGACCTTCATGAATGAGGAATTTTGGCCGAGAGGGGTAGTGTTCCGGCGATTTCGAGGCCGGCTACCGGACACCGCGCGACACACGACGCCGACTGTTCGTGCGAATTAGTGCTTATATTATTGTATATGTATAATATTTTATTTGTTATTAGTTTAAGATTTATTGTATTGTATTATAGTATTATTTTTGATATGGGCTTTGTTGCCTGAAATAAATAAATAAATAAAATAATATAGATCCTAAGTGTGCCACTTGGGCTTTGCATTCTGCATATTGAATAAAGTGCGCCTTTTAATGAAGGAAGAAGTTTTTTCGAAGCTTCGTATTATCTCTGCATTTAGTCAACGAAGCAACGAGGTGGATCAACTAAATCAAAACAAAATAACCATGAGTGAGCACTCGATAAGTAATTAAATTTAATTAGTGTTTTAAAAAGCAGAGCATTTATGTAAACGGCCATGTTTCATTTAGGTATTGCTAGAGGAGAATAATACTTCATATATAGTCCATCAATATAAAAGTTATTTTGAGAGAAGTACAGTAAGACTAGTTTTACCTCGTAGTGCAGCTTCTGTTTTGCGATGGGCATGTTGGTGGAGCGCTGCAGGATGTTCTTGAGCTCGGCCACGCTGGTGGCTAGAGACACGCTCAGCGCCAGCGGCCGCCCGTCCAGCCGCCACTCCGTGCGCTCCGGCAGGGAGGGCAAAGCCACCTATACAGACACATTTCACTCACTTATAATTATCAGCCGCAGAAGGAGATGGGGGGACGAGCTAGACCTTAATTGGATTGGCCGCAAAAAGCTCTGACCCGAGAGGAGTGGAAGGAGTCTAGGAAGGCCTTTGCCCTGCAGTGGGACGATAATGGCTGAATAAAAAAAAAATTATTAATATTCATCATCATCAACCCATTACATAGTCCCACTGCTGGGCACAAGTCTCCTCTCAGAATGAGAGGGATTAGGCTGTAGTTCACCATGCTACCCTACCGCGGGTTGGCAGACTTCACACGCCCTCAAAAAAATCTCTCAGGCATGCCGATTTTCTCGCGATGTTTTCCTTCACCGTTTAAGCGCGTGTTAATTAAGTATTAATTCGAAAAATCAGAGGTGCGTTGCATTCGAACTCGAGATCTTTGACATGACAGTTCTATGGTCATATCACAAGGCTGCACTTTACACGCACATTTCACTCCTTTATAACGATCAAGTAATGAAACCGCATAACTGAAATCTACAACATTTTCGAGTCAAATTTCTTGGTCCGCCATAGACCTGCATTATAGTATGGATTTCTTCCAAACTAAGAAATGTAATGAGATTAGTTTCGAGTCAATAAAACAAGATCTGCAAAACATGAATGTTGTAAAAGGGAGATCTATGAAATGGGTTGATTACGACGTATCTTCCTCATCTTAGGCTAGTTGAATGTAGGTTAGTGCGAGGAGTAGATTACCTGTAGCGGTACGGGCCCGGGGTGTCGTGCGGCCCAGGAGTGCTCGGGGTCGAGCGCGTCCTCCGTGCGCATGCGCTTGGCAGCCGGGCCCTCCTCCTCCTCCGGCGGGGCCACGCCTCCGAACGGGAATCCGCCGGCGCTCACACCACCTGCATTATTCAATAATGGTTTAAGTCAGGAAACTGCACGCAAGGAACATTTATCAAGGCACTGGTTCTGAGATATATCTACAACATTCTTAAAGTATAATTCTTTCCAAGAAAATATAATAATTATGTCTTCATTAAACAAACTATACGTACCGACGGCACCCACTGCACCAACCGCGGTAACGGCACCAACTGGTGTCGGGATTAATGGTGGACGGGGAGCCATCGGGGGCAACACCATCAGCGAGGGCAGCGGCTGTAGCAGCACCGGCTGTGGGGCGGGGGGCGCAGGCGCGGCGGGAGGGGGGCGGGGCGGGGCCGGGGGCGCCAGCCGGGGCGGGGCCGCGCGGGACACGCCCGGCGGACCCACTGGTTTTGGACCAATCTTCTCTTTTTCT
>OY292523.1:12938498-13032371 GCA_958496365.1 Subacronicta megacephala | reverse complement strand
CTGGGCGCCGCGGCATGAGTAGCGCGCCAGCCCGGCCCGGCCCGCGCGCCCGCCATGGCGCAGGCCGCGCCCGCGCCCCATCGCACCCACTCCTTCGCGAAGAAGACCTTCCACAAGCCGACGTACTGCCACCACTGCTCGGATCTGCTGTGGGGCCTCATCGGGCAGGGCTACGGCTGCGAAGGTACGCGTCGCGCATGCGCCCCGTGCGCGTCGATACCGGCTCCGCGCGCGGCCGCTACCGGCACGACCAGCGCGTTATGCAACCCGGAGCCCGTGGCCGGCCCCGGGCGTGTCCGCCCCGGAGCGGCCGCCCGCCCCGATCGATACCGCCCCGGCGCCCGCCCGGCCCTCGCTCCCGGCTGTTCCTCGCTCGGGTTCATGTGCACGCGTCGCGTGCCCGCCCTGTATCGCCTTGCACTTGAAATTTCAAGGACGTCGGAGGCCGCTCGGCTCAGATGCTTCCTCGGAGTAGCTACATGTGATGCACATGGGGCAAACGCACTACAAGTCCCAGTGGTGTAAGTCTGGGGGTTGAGTCGTGCGCGGGATGGTCTAAATCAGCTGAAAGTCGAGGGTATTGGTGGCGAAACGAGTGAGCAATTCGGAGTATATCGATCGATCTGTTTTGTAAGAGGTTTTTTCATAGCGGTGTTGCGGGCGGGGCGGGGGGAGGGGCAGCGCTGCATCCCCCGCTCGAGTACCTTGGCTTGAGCAACATGATGTGTTCGTGCCCCATGCTATTCGTGGTGGTGAGTGACCATTAGCTGCAGGGAGGCGACTACTTCGTCAGCTAAACGACCATTTGTTAATTAGGTCCGACATCAGAAGACATCTTGTTTTACGCATTTTGTTCTGACCAGCTTCTAAAATGCTATGACGACAAATTTTGAAAATCGATTTTTGAATGATGCTCTTGTTTAAATAGGCTGTTTACCGTTAAGTACCTACTACTTAAGTACTTTAAAGACCCATCAAACACGTAGGAGATTCGTAACCTTAAAACTCAAAGTTAAAACATATAGGTAGGTACTTTTCGTAGTTATTCGTGGCATTTCTGATCACTTGGTTTAATTTTAAAAATGTAAGTGCTATTTTTTACCGCAGTATTAGTAATCAGTTTCTGTGTCAGTTCCATAAACATTTATACCTAGTTCATTAGAACATAAAATTATTACATCACGTTATATTCCCAACAGATTTTTCCTCGTAAATCCGTCAATACATCATATCAGTGCAAACATTGTTGCGGACAAATATTAGAGGTTAAATTCAAAAATCTAATTCATAACATACCTAATTATTATATTGAAAAAAGGTTTCTGACGAGCTTCGGAGGTTGTTCTTAAGAAACATCTGTTTGCTATAAAGCCGACCCTTTGTACAGTTTTTCCAGAATCCTTCTAGAAAAACTGCACCGTAAAAAATAGTCTAGATTTTTTTTCATACGTACATCATCCTTATCATAGGTACGTTAGATGAAAATGTAACAATTTCGCATCTGTCGGCGTAGAGCTGCGTAGCTCGTGACTCGCGTAACGTATCGATCTTCACGCCACGTCCCGAGGGGATTAGGCAAACAGAAACCAGCGACAGCGGCCACAATATACGTTTATTACACTCTACACTAATATTAACGTAATTTAAGCTTAATTGTAACCTTTTGGTTCCAAATTTAATACTGTACATAGAGACCTGCTTTTTAACTTGACAATTCGTCGATTATATAACTCAATTGTTGGTTGTTATCATGGATTTTCTATGGCTAACTTATTTGTTAGGATATTTTCTTTGAATTTTAACCATCTAGTTAAAAGGCCTAGATGCCGCCTAACCTGACGATATTAAAAAACAATATACTTTCTTTTGTGATTTTCATCTCATAATAACTTGATTATCGGTCTAAATAAAGCATAATTACTAATACAATATCGGAAAATGCTTTGTAACCTGAAAGCTTGCCCACATCCGGTTACGATATTTTACGCAGAATCGAGAACATACTGGCGATCTTTGTACTGCGTGGGTGTAGGCAATAGTACACTTCTGCTTAACCCTTCGGGGATATAGGTGTTACGGTAGGTATATACTTTTTATATACATTTATTCCCTATGCGATAAACATCTTTACTTCTTAGGCATAATTCAAATTTTTCAGTAAGTAAGACTACGTGCAAACGCATTCGAAAAAAAAATACTATGAGATAATAGTCCTTTAATAATAAGTAATATAATAATTCCAATTTTTTGACCATCCATTTATTTACATCTCACAAATGGGTATACAAATATAAATAAAATTATTTAACAATTCAATTTTGAAATTAATGTAAAAATAAGAATTCAACTGACGCATATTTTTACCGAAATCCTTAACTGACAAAGATCGTACATCGGTACTTACGTATACGATTTAAACACAAGATACTAAATATAACCTACGAAAGAGTTAATTGAATATGCACGTCCTTTTGTCCACACATAAACCCTATGAGCCTCCCAAACCCTGGAACAACAACATTTACTTTAATCGTAATACATAGTTGTATGTATATATAGAGGGCTTTTCACTACTCGCACATGATATTAATCAAATCAGCATGCAATACTTAGGTCACTTTCCGACCCACGATAATTATTTTGGTATAGTCCAAATCTTGAAATATTATACATTTCTCGTTCAATATGGCACCGATGTCATTTGCATTGGATCGAAAAATGTAATGTAGCGAATGCACTTTTCCATTATTAATTTAAACCGTTCGCTAATTTAAAGCATGGCTCACTTTATCTGGTATTTATCCCTCACTGACTTAAATATAATGACATAGTATTGAAATAAAACTTTTTACGGATTTTATCGCGTTATATTGATATTTTTAATTCCCGCTGTTTCGGATCCTTTACAGCATCCATGGTCACGGGTAGACTGAGTTGTTGGTCGTCCTAATGTCGAAATTATCAACAGCTACCCTACATTTTGGTGATTATTATTTGTTCCGGTCACACAGAATGAGCTCACCGTATCCTTAGGTCTCGCAGTCTTGTGCTTAGATTTAGAAACCAGTATGACATAGTATACGAAGAGGACGGAAGGTGGAGTCGGAAGATCCTCGATTGGCAACCGAGGACCGGTCGTAGAAGTGTCTGTCGACACCCCGGCGATGACATAGTGAAGGCAGCGGGAAAGAAATGAAAGAAAATCTAGAGTAGCCCAGAGCAGATACGAATGGAAGATGCATAAAGAGGCCTTGGTCCAGCAGTGGACAGCATCAGGCTGATGATGATGATGATGACATAGTATGCTTAATTTTGGTAAAAATATTATTTTGACGACGCTTACCTATCCTTCTCCCAATTATGTTGGGGTCGGCTTCTAATCTAACCAGATACGACTGAATATCAGTATTTTACACGGAGCGACAGCCATCAGACCTCCGCAACCCAATTTCGGGGCAACCCGATATTCGAAGGATAAACTGTAGGGCATTTTGGGCTTCTGACCACCTAACGATTGTTAAAGGTGTTCGTATGACAACCGGGACAGGCGGCTTTACGTGCTCTTCGAGGCACGGAGGGGATTCGATGTGTGAAGCTTATAATATGCTTCTCCTTCATGCCTAATCTTGAAAGATAACTACGATTGTTTTCCAATCTGCATTTAAAGTATCTATAAATAAATAAATAGTATTTTTTGATACAGAGTTATTACAATTAATAGTACAGTTTGTAGACACAGTTTAAATGTAATGTACAATAGGTACTTATGCTGATTCCCAAACTAAGCATTAGCTTGTATTTTGGGAAAAAGCGTTCTCTATGTCTCCGTGGTAAGGTTGAAATCATAAGAATCAGGAAAAGCTTTGAACTTTTTTAGTGTATTATCAAACTCATTCACTGCTAGGTTGTAGTCCTAGAGCTGGATTATAAGAGGCTACAATTCTATATCTCTTTGATCCAGAAAGGCATAGTTTTCTAGAATAATGCTTGAAGTTTATATAAAAGTCCACCAAAATTAGCGACTAAAACTAAAATTAAGACTCCTCATTAGTCTAGTGGTCCTAAGCGCGACTGCTACGCTAGAGGTCCTGGGTTTGATCCCCAGGTCGAGGAAAGTGTTATTGGGTTTATCTATGAAATTCTCAGTAGTCACTCGGAGTCTAGATTTGTGCCCGGTTAACCAATAGGCTCGCCCCCTATTACAAGGGACCTAAACATACCGGCGAAGTGTGGGTGTACGTTAGTAGGTATACCTCTGCCTAAACCTTCAGGGAATACAGGCGTGATGGTATGTTATATGTAATGTTTAATAAGTATATATATTATGTATATAAACATCGCGCTAATGTATTAAAATTAGCGAATGATTTTCGATTTTCCAAATACCAAAACCACTTTCTTCGATTTCCAGATTCTGAATCTACCTAATAATACGTATATTTAATTCGTTGAACATCAAAACACTCAGTTTCCGTCAGAAAATAAATTAATATTCTTTGCTAAAATATGTAATCTGTTGACCTTTAACATTTCGTAGCAGGGTCTGCGTAGCACCGTAGACAGTAGGCGTAGCGAATTGTAGTAATTTGTCGTAGCATACTACGCCGTAGTATTAGTTCAACAATGCATTCAACGATTCTTATATTTTTTTTATATATTTGATAAATATTTAGTTAGTTATATTTATTGCTTCTACATAATTTATGTGTAGCGTATACTACGGCGCCGCACGTCACTGCTGCAAGGTCCTCGTAAGAATAACTTCAGATTTTCGCATTTGAGGTCATAGTAAATTATACAAATATAACAGTTAGTTTGTGTATTTATAGCGAGTTATTGCTGGAATTAGTTCGAATGGTGTCGATGTTCTTTGTGCTGTTACCAGTTCGTGTTCTGTTTTCTCTGTAAATTACATACACGTACTACTTAGTTTAAATATAACACGAGCTATAAATAACAGTTATTTTCCTTCGGTTGAGGTGGTTTTGTGTGCATTATTTGCATTTTATACGGAATATTAAGAAAATTAACCCTTAAGTTTTAAATAAGTATATTGTTACAGATATAAAAATATAAAATTACCCAGTACGTCTCGAATACTACTTTACTATAAAGCTTTTGTATTTTTCCACTATACACCGCATTGTGCGGCCACGTAACATTATACAAAAAGGTCTTTACGAGGGATGTGAGTGACATTACACGTCTAAACAATAGCCCGGTAAAGGGACTGCAGAAATGTCGCTGCAACATGCAAGACAGTTCGCAAACAAAACCATTGAGCGCGACACAAAACAACAATAACATTCATTATGGCGCGTTGACGCGCACTATCTCGACATATGTCGCGCGACAAAGCGCGCCTCCCCAAGACAAAGCGCGTCCGTAGTTCCGACACGCCCGCGCGGCGCGCTCCATTGTGCGACCAAGATAAGAGATGCGACGTGTGGAAATGGACACGTTATTGTCGCGGCGTGCGTACACAGCCTTAGGACATGTCTTTTCAATGAAGAAGCTTTGGTGTTACGTCACTGATGGACGCATTTATTGTACTGTGCATGCTTATCAGTTGATTATGACGTGCTTGGATTCGTATACAACCGTAATTTTCTTGAATCAATGACATTTATAATGAACTTGAATTATTTAACACTCCTTCCTTTATTTAAAAAAATCATATAACTATAGCAGCGATCCTTTATAAACCTCTATTCCATATACTTTTTAAATTGAAATTAATTAAGCACTGAATCAATGTAACGAACAAACTTTACAAAAAGCCGCGATAGCCTAGTAATATCACCGTTGTGAAGGTCAAATCCAATCTGACTTGTAGCATGTGCGTATTACTTGATAATTAATTATCACTGCTTTAAAATGTGACGGAAAACATCGTGAGGGAACCTGAATGCCTTATATGCACGTGAGGAGTATGCAAACCCGCAGTAGACCATCATCGAGTACATAGCCCGTCTCTTGCTGAGAGGAGACCTGTGCCCAGCGGTGGGACATTAAATAATATGAAAGTAGTGTACGCTTTTATGTAAAGCCCCGGTCATTTACTCAGAGTTTGTCTTATCCAAAGTTTAGCGGCCCCTTCACTGACAGCATATTTATGTACGGTGGCCAGCACATCAAGTTACCACAAAATGCCAAATTTTGAACTGTATCTTCAACAATTTAAGGTTTAAAATCATTTGGAGAAATTTGACAGTTTTGTCTACCTTGACCTACTGGCGATTGTACATTTTATGGGTACTTTTTTATGTGAAATTGTGCATAGACGAAGGATGAGAAACCCGAAAATATCTATATTTTCTATCTTAATATTTCATAAACCATCTAGTAAAGACGAGTCTATAAAATATACATAAATATAAAATGGAGGGACGAAAGGACGAAACTAGACGGTACATGTATCAACAAACTAAACACTATAAAGTAATTTAATATGCATACGATATACTGTATAGATATCTATATAATAAGTTCAGGAGTTAAATGCTAGTTAACATTAACAACTTATACCCTGACTACGAGAAATTATTCCCTGACACTCGTCACGCACCTAGTAATAAGCTTTAATTTTTAATTAAACCACTCTTACACGCCACACAAATATAGGACTTATGTCTTTCTTGTCTAAGTTTAGGTTGACTTATCGTAAAGTGTGAGTTCGTGGGTGTTTGGGAAACACCTTTGTCGACTAATATTTACCATTTATAATGGTGGTCGCGCACACGTCATGACATGTCTATTTCTGGCATCTATTTGCTTTTAATTGTTATTGAGGAGTAAAAATAGACACTGGAGAAGTTGTACTCTATTATTACGGGTCACAAATGAAAGTGGTTATTAAAATAAGTTTTATAATGTTATTGACACTCTTCGAATGCGTTCTATTTATGAAATTATATTATACATAGATAAGTTATTGTTCTTTGTAGTCTCTCTTAGGATTATAGAGTAAAATGAAGCATGTAGCTTGTTTGGTCGTCATAGCATTGTTTTCCTGATACAAAACAGCAAATGCAAACTAATAAAAAACTGAAAAAACATGAATAAACATTTATGACGAAAGTAAAACGAAACCTCTAAAGTGCAATAAACAAAGTTTGTTTATTTTTGAATGCACAAAAGCCTATTGACGTTCTAAATATAGAACTCCTTGGTCTTGCAAGCGGAGTTAAAAAAAAAAGTTTGAATTCGTACAAGCTGGCTGTTGGGTCGGTACCGGGGCTACGCCCGGCGTATGTAGGCCAGCCCTGACGTCACACGGTGATGACCCAGTTCTATTGCCATTGAGAGACGCGCGTCAATGGTGACACCCCCCCCCCCTCCCTCCCTCGTACACCCAACAGTGCAGCACCCTTATCGTTATAGGGGCGTACGCCAAAATAGCAAAATTCATCGATAACTCAATCGAAAGATGTATTAACATTTTACGTAGCCAACAAACAGCTAACCTCGTCTTTGTAATCTATATTACCTACCTATATTGAGGAAAAAGTAACCACAAAATTATTTATCGAACGAGGTTACTGAAACGCGCAGCAAAAGCACGCTTTCATTCAGCTACTGCACAGTGCTCCGCAGTTAAATTGTATAGTCAAAGGGAACTTGGATTTGTGCTACCAAGCAATTGTCGCCTTTGTGCTTTCATGTAAATGTCGCGGAATCACCGTGGCTTTAATTTGTTCTTTGTGCTGCAGTGTGATGATACTTCAAGTTTAGCATTCACTAGCTCGCCCTCATTACTGTCTTTTTCCTTACATTGTGCTAGTTCTGTGGAACGAGGCTATATTTGCACAGTTTATTTTAGCTTTCTTGCTGCTTTTCTTGACCTCCATGCTGTAGATTGGAATAAAGCTACTTTATACGTGACCATTATATTGTCATTTGTACGAGCATGCGTTAACTAACGTGTGCATTAAAATTATTCTATTTTATTACACATCGACTAAATAATAAAAGTAGTTAATTATCTTTAAATTGGACATTTAAAGGATAGGTATTGTTATCATCTGTCATAATAGAATATTATGACAAATTAAGTTATGCTAGTGAAGGAAAAATCCAGCCGCAGTCAAATTTTTCCTTCCTTCCTTTTATAATCTTTGCAAGGAAAATGCCTAAAAAACACGAAAAGGTACACATTTAAAGAGTTAATATTAACTAAGCACAGTGTAGTTTTGTAGCTTTCAGGAACTTGGAATAAGTTAAAAAAAGCCTTGCAACTTGAGACTGAACATATCGTCACCAATGTACACGTTGAAACAATGGCCATTTTATAACTACAGTAGCACAAAATTCACTATGTGAATGCACAATAACAAAAGAACTTGCACAATGGGCAAGAACTTTGTCGTCGCTTTTCACGCTGTAACAGTGGGCGATCTATTATTTATATCAGACGACTAGGGATGGAGCTTTGTCTCTTTGTAAGTTTGCACTATTCAATTATTAATGCATTTCTGTTACGTTTCCCCATTGTGCAGTCGAGTCGTAGCTAATGATATGAACACAGACGCCTGCGCAGGGCTTCTGGGAATGAGCGAGAATCATTCTTGTTTTGGTATTACGGGATAAGTGTATTTGCTTGAATAAGCGGAAAATTTATTTAAGTACGAAGGCGTTTAAATTTTTGTTCCGCTGCTTGCTATTATTAGAAGTTTAGTTTTGTATCTTTTGTAATTGGTACCTAATATAGTGATGGTATGATTTGAAATTGTAGAAACATAGTTTCTTTATCTCCAATCTCGCTTCTTATCTCCTGTAACTTTGTGTGGATAACAGTAGTTTCAGGAGTACATGATCTATAGAAGTGGGACAATAAAAAGACTTAAACAACGTTAACAAACAAAACTATACAACGTGCCATTTTTCGTTGTAGTAGGCAGAAACTAGGGAACACCACTTGCTCTGATTTTTGCATACTTCGTTTGCTTCTTCCACGTTCTACATCTTGTCATACACTCGGTCGCGTGTACTACGAACCTGGCTTCTTTAAAGGACCTTGCAAATAAGAGTAAGTTTGTCGTAAAATAAAAAAATAATTAAAAGATACACTATTAAATACAAAAATAGTCTTCTATTCCAAATTCGCTTCGATTCCAAAAAAACTATGTCAACCAAATAAACGTGTAATTACTCTTCCAAAATTTTGCGCTATTAAAATTTGGCAATGATGCGCATGTGGGTCAAACTCGGCACTCACAATAGTTCTATTTATATCAAGTAAAACTAAAATACACCAGTATTCCTGTACGCACAGACAGAAATAAACCGGCTGAGTGTAAAGGAGTGCCGCCTCTACTGGAGTCTTGACTTTATCTGCCACGCGTCAAACGGAACGTTCAAAATAAAAGCATTGAAAGTATTGTGGTTAGGTGCGATATTTATGCGCACGAATTATGGTATGACGTCATTGAAGTTGTAAAGAGATAGTCAAAATTAAAAATGTTTATTAATTATCTTAAAAGTAGATTACAGTCGTTACTTTAGGGATAATCTTACAAGCGAAATTGATGCTTTATTTGCGTTATATTTATTTATTTACTAACCATATATTTAAAAAAATGTTTTGTTCTAACACAAAAACATTTAGATTTTCTTCTACTCATTATCCTACATCACAATCACAATCCTTTATATTTTACTATTATAATATTTATTTCGTTTTATGGAAGGCTTTTATCGCAGCTACGAAGTTCTTAAGAAAAAAAAATTGAATTATTATTTTTGGTTGTGTACTTTTGAAATCAAGGGGAAGATTTTTGCCTTACAATTATAGGCTTAAAATCCAAAGAAAAATCAATAAATTTAAATTCCAGTGAAAATTGAAGGAATAATACTATCTTTCATAATTCAGTTCCATTATTGGTATAATCGCGAATAACTAGTGCGGGCCCGCGGCGTCCTCTCTGTCCGTAATAAGCCTATGGCACCGCGCGTGACGTCAGCACTGCACGACCTAATTCCCGGACTACGACTAGTAGGTACGAGAACATAATGTGTGAATGAACCACTTTTTTAAAATTTCTATTAGGTTTAATACAAAGTTGTGAGAATAAATGAAATGCGAATATTTATACGTATTTGTAACATTTTACTGTGTTCATGAATGAGAAAAATAATATAAAATACAAAGGTAAAAAAAAATCGTTAATTTTTTAAAAGTCGTTACCGCCAGTTCTGTATTGTATTAAAAAACGCGAATTGATTTATTAACATAAAAATCTCCTAACTTACATAGTCACTCACTTGAAAATAAATAAAGAAATTACAAAAATAAACATTGTTACATTTGCTACGACGATGTATCGTAGCGTCTCGTAGCAAGGTCCGCGTAGCAACGTCTGACGGGCGTAGCGCGTAGCTATTAAAAGCTGAATTGCCCACAACTACATAAAGCCCTTTAAATATAATGAGTACCAACTTCTGAAGTAAGTTGCGCTTTTATTAGTACCAGTTGTCGCTCGGTGGTCGAAATTCGACCGCAATATTTTTCTGCAAGGGTTAGGCTATGAACTTTTTTATAAAAAAAAGCTTACATTACTAGTACTCTTGTTAACCCCTCGCACTAAGCTACATGCTCGTATTACAAGTGGGTTCACGTCTGTAGTGCAATGGGTGGGTTTTGAACCGGCAACCACATGATCGAGACGCTTCAAATAACCTTCTTGCCGTAATAGAAGCCCCAAGAACATCTAACATTCAAAATAATTTAAAAGGATCAAAGTATCATCTTGATTTCATTATATTTTAAAAGTATCTAGTATAAACGTAAACACTGGTGCATCATGTACGTCACACTGAGCTGACCTAATAATCGGGTGCGAGCATCGACCCAAGCGCAGGAAATTATGTTACGAATCTAATAACCGCTTCGGTATAAAAATACAAGGAACATGGGGATTGTAGAAGGCTTTTTAGGCATTATTATATTGTAAAGTTTAGTTTAGCTTAATAACTCTAAAACAATAGGATAGTTGAGTGGTGATAAAATATAATTCATATTCTAAAAATCATTAAAATCGGCTGATAAAATTCCTACGTAGAAGCGTTTAAAGTTTCTGGCAAGGATTGGGAGGGAATGCTCTATCCTTTTATCGCAAGAGAATGTTGGTATAGTTTTATTATGGAGCATTGGTTTGTGACGTCATAAACTGCTGTAACACACCCTCTATCTAACAAAAATAAAATGCTTAAACTACAATTTTTTTTTAATTCGAATTTTAATGTCGGTTCTAAAAATAGCTTATTATTAAAAAAAAAACAACGGTTTAAAAAGAACTTCCAACAACTGTCCACCACTATTACAGTAGTGTCAAAGTCAGGGCCCTAGGAAAACCTTTGTAGAAGTTGATCAATGGAAGTAGGAAGGTTTGCACAATTAAGTGCCGGAATGATAAGTCTGGTTTGATAAGATTCCAAATTTATATGTATTTTTTATGTGATTGAGGCTTCTAAGCCTACCCAACCGCCTATCTTTATTTCAAAGACAAGAATTATTCACAATTGGACCACTTTCATGTAGACACATTAATCTCGCAGCTATAGTGAACGTTTACATATAACAGTTTTAAACAGTGTATATTTAGTTAAAATCTGTGTGTGATGATAGGGCGGTTCTCATCTCGATCGGCAGCGTAACCGGGTCGCTCCGCTCGCTCGGCTCGAACTGTGTCACTAGTGACGTCATGGGGTACCGGCCGCTCCTCAACGCGCCCGACCACTAGCCCGGAATATTATGAATTATTATGAGTGATTAGTTATGTACACATAACTCTTAAATGGGTCAACGAACCAGTATATATGATTTTTTTCTACAAAATACAATTTCGTGCCAACTCTTCGTTCGGTTTTTTTAACTTTATTTCAACGTGGGATTTGTCAATGATTGAAAACTCGCTTTGTTTAGAACACTTTAGCTGTAACTATATTTTGTATTTAATTGAACTACGAAAAAAAAAATTTAACACTTTTTTGTTCTTCTTCTCGATGGCAATGACTTTTAATGCTAATGAAATCATTGCTAGACAGACTAATATAAAATTAAACACATAGCACGAAAAATTTATCCATTACCAGCTTAAATGATCTCCAATGAGGTCCATTTAAAGTACTTACGTCTGTCAGTGTTCATCATAGTCTAGTCCTACGCCGTACGTAGTTCCCCGACTGCGGCCCAAATGATTGCGAAACCGTTATTTTACGCAGCACATAAGTATGTACGTCACTAGCGGTAACTGATGGTTATTTTTAACTGTGTTTACTGTCGTAACAGTGTCTATTTTAGAAATTTGGATTATGTGTCGATTGGAAGAAGTTCTATTAAAGTTTATTTAGAAAAGAATTGGCTGATGTTAAAATCAAACATGATTTACTTTGCGATTTATTAGATATACGTAAATATGCTATTTTCAAAGGGAATCAAGAACTATAGAACAGCACGTGCATTGTTTCGTCAACATTTGTTTTCATAGTGCAATTCACACGCGGCTATTATTTTTATTTCATTTTGCGTTACGCACGAACTTAACTTTTATTTTTGAGTGCAGAGAATCTTTGTAGCTCGTGGTCACCAGGGGAGACAGCAGACTATGTTGGACTCGTACCAATAAACTGCACTTGTCTTCCATTACCCTATAGGCTACTAACATGACAGGACGTACGAAGCTTTACTTATTGCTGATTTATTTACAATATAGATAGTAAGTATCATGATGAAAATCATGATACTTACTATGAAAAGCAGTGATTGCCTACCAATATGATCCTGAACTGCTAAGTTAATTTTTAATCAAAGGAATACCTCTTTTTTCTAATATGAGCGATTCAGCGAAACTTGTATGTCTGAAAGATTTTCTTGTAGGCGTGCGCAGTTGCCCAAACTAAACCGGGCCAGTTTAGGGGTAATAGAGAACTATATCCTATCCCCTCCCATTCTGAGTGACAAATAGAATACAATTTTGAAATTCTACAATACGAAAATGCGGAAACTTATATTTTCAAGTAATTAGATACAGTTTTACAAAATAAAATTAACACATTTAGTAACAGAAAACCGACTTTACACTTACTTTACAATATTTTAATGCTTATAATTTTATCGCAGGTTTCTAGGGAACACCAATACCATACATGACATCGTATACATGTACATATATTTATGCAGTCAGACAGAACCAGAAGAGACAGTTAGAAAGGACAAGTGAATAGGGCCTACTAATTGTGTTTGCACACTCCGAACCTGTGTAGGTAATAGACATCAGTTACAACATTGATGGCAGCTACTGATCTATTGGTTGTAAGAAAGATTTACCGTCCTCAGAGACCGTGGCTGACGTCATCACTTGTATTTATCTCAAGGCCTACTCTAGGGCCTACTTCTGTTAAATTATGATTCCACCGGTTAGCACATCGTAATTTATAGCCACTTTTTAACTGAAAAGCATTGAAGAGAATTATGCGTTGTCGTTCGACGCTGTTAGGAGTAAATTGGGCAATAACCGAGATGTTATATCATTATCTAGCCTTTCCCAGCTATAAAGATCAACTACTAGCATAATATTGTCTACATATCAGTATTCTGGACAAAGCGACTGCAAACAGATCTTTGCCACACAATTTCTGGACAATATCGATATACTATAAAATAAACTTGTTAGCCAGGCTTTTGGACTAGGCTTTCTGATATTTTTTTTACTCCATTTCGTCCCACTACTGGGCAAAGGCCTCCCTTCCCTCTTTCCAAGCCGACCTATCCAACATTTTTGCGACCCAATCCTTCTCAAAAGAGGCTTTCTAATACTTATAGAAATCCGTATAACAACCGAAACTTGCATCCCCTAAGACTCCACTGTACTGGTTTTGATATCTTAGCAATGGTCACCCATCCACCGACTGACTGCGGCTAGCACAGCTTAACGTTGCAGATCGTAGTTACTACTTGCCAACGACTTGAGACATTACAATATCGGATATATTAATTTACCACCAAAATCTTCTACGAAAACGTACCAAGAATGGCGAACAATTTGCGAAAACCCAGAAAAAAGAATTGTCGCCCAACGCTGAACGTTTTGCCTTAAGAGTTAAGTCGAGTTATCCGCAACCATTTCAATCGCGTTTCAATCCTTTCGTATTTCAGATATCTACGAGTAACTGTCCGATTTTTCATATCCGGGTAAAAACTAGGGCTTTCGTGCGTTCTCGGCTTGTTGTCAGTTCATCACCTATACATAGTATAGTGACTTGACTGTTTACCAGCGTCAGAGCAGGTGTCGTGAGTTCCGCCTGAGGAGCACTGTTTGATCTGCGCCCACGCTTGTCATAAACTATTTACAGTACCTTTATGGTCATCTATTATTGTCTATTGTTTGGCTGTTCATCGATTAAAGGGAAGTCTTCTGAACGTCATACATTGTACCTACTTATTAAAGATTTGATTTCACTCTTCTTTCAAAATATTGTTGTGTTGTATCGTCAAATATCGATATTATCATAAATATTGTTGCCTGATTAGTCTATTGGTTTCAAGCGTGACTACGCTATGCTAGGTTCGATTCTTAGGTCGAGCAAAGTATTATTGGGGTTTTTCAGTGATCCAATTACAATAAGTACTACTCGAACCCTACTACAAGACTAAAACATACCTACCGGCGAAATGTAGGTGTACATTAATCCACATCTGCCTAACCCATCGGGGAATACAGGCGTCATGGTACGTTATGTTATTTTTTACCTTACAAAATATTTCCTTTTTCCTAATTGTAAACGTACGAACCTACGCACACTCCTCTTACTCAGTCAATTCGCGAGAAATATAAATAGGGAGCTTTATTACCGGTGTTAGTCTAATTTGAAAGACGATTTACCAACTATTCTCGGATACGCATAGTAACTATAAAGGAATGTAAAAATACAAAGTGACTGAGAATTACAGGTAATTATTATTATTACAAGTATTTGAAAATTTTGACAATAATTCAGCCAGAACAATGTGAAATTTGCAAAAATGTTCAGTTGAACCTCTATGAGGTTATCAAACGCAACGCAACTAATCTTTATCTAGCAAACAAGATGCAAAGGTATCAAAATTATACAGCCAAAGCTCCCAATGGGGATAGAGCCAAGCCACCCGCGGCTAAGTCAAATTCGAACGGTGAGGTGGAACGCGATTGGCTTGCGCGCGTGACGTCAATGCCGACCTCCCGCCGCGCCCCGCGCCCCCCGCGCCCCCCGCCGAAGGCCGCGCCACTCGCCTCTGAAAAATAATCACGATTTTCGGACGGAACGATTTTTTCTTCTTTTCTCCAGCACGTAGGTACCTACACTGAGTCTTCATTGTTTTAATGTTTGTAGGTGAAGGTATTATCCAATAATTTTTTCGGTGATTTAAAATGTGGCTAGCATATTATGTTAGGTGAGATATCCTACCAGGTGTATTGAACCGAATATTTTGTATTGAAATTATGAAGAGCACACAAAACAGTACTCATTACTAGGGAATAATAAACAACCAAACATTGTCAGGTAAATATAATCACAAACCGGCGGAATTCGATTTGTGTAATTTGTAGAAAATTTGCAACAAGATAATCTTTCAACTCTGCTTGTAATAGTCCGAAACTGGGCAAAAACAAGGTGGCTTCATTTGTTAAATTTAATAATTTCTCTACCACTCGTGGACCTCTGTTTACCTCCTTGCGGGTATCAGGGTTGAGATACACGCACATACACAATTGCCGCAAGGGTCCTAAACGTTTCAAACGTTGACCCCGCCCTACAGGGAGTAAGATCAGCTAATCGATCGGACAAACGACAAAATATCTAACATGGTAACAAGGTGGATGGTTAATACACATAGTTCCCGCGGCGTTACTCGCGTTCATCCAGTTATGCCCAATACTGTGGGAACTTCCCGAAATTCTTTCTTATTAATCGTATATAAGAAACCTATCTCCAAAATGTTCAGTTTCTCTTTTACTAGTTTCTAATAATTCTCAATTATCAGTAATTGAGCGAGTTCTATTTCGCTTATATACCTATCTAGATTAATAATGTTACTTTGTGTCTTAAGACATCTCCAAAATTAAACGGATTGGCCACCCAAGCGTCTAATATTCCAAAGAAACCAGAAACAGTTCTCTGGAAGAGACATTCGGAGATATTTGTGGTCTGAAAGAAGTGGAGTCTCAGCTGTTATATAAAACACCAGCTGTATCCAGCTATAATCTCGTTTTTCCCAATCCTGCGGTATTCTTAAAATCCCGTCTTAATGTAGTGAACCTCTAAGTTCACTAGTCAAAGATTATTCAAATTCATTTTTATTAACAGGTTACTACATAAAAACAACTTAAGATTATTGTAGTGATGCACTGTTATAAGCATAACACCTACATAATCTAGTTAATCTACTTAATTTAAGCTATGCCAATATTAACTTGTTCCATCGAGAAATCGAATCCGAGATCTGCAGCTTACCAATCACACGCCCTTGCTCGTCAATCATCGCCATAAAAGTACAAACCTCCAAATTAAAACCATCGCAAAAAACATAGACAACATCAGCAAAAGCTTTAACGATTTTATGGAACACGGTTTCAATGAAACAATAAGTCAATATGCCTTTATAGAACAAGTTGGCAGTGACATGGAGGCCTATCGAGTGGAGCACGCGACGCCAACAGGTGGCTTGAATTTTTACGATACATAATTAACTACTGCCGTGTGGCGATGAGCGATAACCATTATAGCTGGGTGGAGAGCAATGAGTCCGTTGTTTTTAACCACTTACGCATATTGCAAGTACATTATTTGTGATCTGGTTTGGAAGGCAATGTTGCCAGATAAATGGTCTCCAATGCGCTATTGATACTACTGGGTGTTGCTGGCTCGCTTATTTGTTATCCTATAACAATTAAAAAGTACCTAAGTTTGTATGATAGACTGTCAACATAAGTGCACTACTAATTAAAAATCAAACCTACGAGATTTTCAAACTTTAAGGATATATTTATAAAGGGACTTCGTTCCAGGGTTAATTAATTATGTTTATACTGGGTTAAAGCCAATAAATATTCATTTTTGCCATCTTTCGAATCGTTTCTCTAAGGTTGATGAAGCTTTATAGCAAATTTACTAAAAGCCTAGTATAACTGAATGCTAATAATAGTCTAGGCCTTATCCAAGAAGTATTAACTGTCATAGAATCCAATTTAATCTCAATAATGGAGATAAAACGATGGAACAACTTGAAACAAATATCGAAGTTTAGATTGTGTTTTCTTCATAGCGACCAACAAAATGCGAAAAAGGAATAATAAATTGTCTATAAATATCATAAATTAAAGAGCCGAATAAGGCGCCAGAATAGCTCGCGTCGTCGTGCGCGATCCGCATGCGTCGACGCATGTTTACAAGCGTCCGCGCTATATATAGATAGTGTAGCTATTTGCGGTGACTCTGATTCATTGCGTTAATTAGCCTTATTCCGGACAACGAGAGGTTACTTGGACGAGTTTAAATTTAACTGGCGGATGCAGACTATGAACGCAATGAACCTCCTGAATTTTAAATAATTGGTCAATTTTGGTCTCTGTGTACTGGACACCACTTTTAATAATAGCTTCCTCTAACTTCTTGACAAATATTTACGCTCCGATATAAAGCTGAATTTTGGTAGGTGTAGTTTTAGCAAAGTTTGGTTATTTTTTACGAATAGACATTTAAAAATGTCCAACATAAGTGTCCAATATTTGTCAGAAATATAAACATTGAACTTTATAGAAGCTGATCATCAAGACTATAGGCTGTTGCTCCCAGCTATTTTAATGGTCTGTCTAATACTGTTTACGTTGGCACTATGACTAACAACCAATATCCAAGAACACGATGTGAATAGAGTTACTTTTTTCAGAATATGTCCATATTTGGAGTTGACTGTATAGAATTATGCCTTGAAAGTAATAGTGGAGATGCACGGTGTTGTTCATGACATTTATTTGAAATTTTTAGGTGACTGGTGATTACTTTGGTGACTATCGTGGTAAAATTAAATATCTGGTTCAAGACATTAACATTGACGGACAAAACCTGCCGGTACCTAGTTTTTTTTTTCAAAAAATCATATCCACTCTTATTGTAATTATAGGAATCAATCGATACCTCTGTACAAATTTATCAATACCCGTAAAAAAAAGTAATTTTTAGAGCTACGAGTGACACATACTTAAATAACTCATTACGCTTCCTTTTTTGTTCAGTTAAAAATAAAATTAAAACTTTCAAAATGGATCTGCCGTTGTAGGGCCTATTTGTGACAAGAAATTTAAATATACTTATCGCCAGTCGCAGTACGAAAGCATTGCAAAGGTATTTTGTGTAAAAAAAACGTTTTTGACAGTTAAACTTTTTAAACAGATCTCTATGCAACATAGTGTGGTCACGTTCCGAGAGGTGGTGCCGCGCGGGCTGCAGCCGTGTCTATGCCAGCCCGGCCCCGCCCCGAGGTTATTTAAATATACCGTGACGTATTAACGTCAGAACTACACCACTAATATGTTTCCTTGATCCCCATCCGGCTGTGCCCTTCCGCGTTATAAAAAACCCGCTGTAGTTTATTGACAAGCGCAATCTATAAATAACTCACTTTTGTTTTATGTTTTGCGTACGTTTTAGGGTTGTTCGTATTACGTGCAAGCTTTACTATACTGTAGTTTGGTTTTTGGAGCAGCTATTTAAAACCGAGAATAAATGTTTGGATCAATAACTAGGTATATATATAAATACGGTCATGATTAGTCGTAATAAGTTACAACAATCGAGTTCGTAATTTTAACCGCGTGTCGCAGTACCTAATGAAAATTATGATTTCATGAGGGAATACTTTAGCTATTATGTGTATCGGTTACTATGTACACCCACGCGTGTGTTCCTTCCATTAGATATTTACTATCGTAAGTCTTTAGGTATTTAATAAATTATACTTTTTTTATGTAATACCTAGAATTATATTATCATCCACTTAACATTTACTCATTTTTACTCTTACTAAGTTTTACTAATCAATCGACCTGAAAGGTTAAGCTGTCTTCAAGCGAGTCTTCAGTGTGTGGATGGGTTCTTAACACAACGAGACCTCTCCGTGCCGCGGAGCCAGCTCCTGGTTGTCATACAAACACCTATGACCATCGTTAATTGCAGTCATTATTCAACAAGCATGACTACCAGTCTACCATCAATTTGCCATTTTGCAATATTGCCCAAAAATTGGGTCCAGGTAACTAGTTGCTTCAGATAAAATAGTGATATTCAGCCGCATCCAGTTAGACCGAAAGCTTATTATATAACTTCACAAAGATGTCTAGCGAAAGAAAAATACGATCTCAGGCAGGGTTTGAACCTGCGTCTCTCTGGTTAAGTACCTACACCAGACGCTTTGCCAACTAAGCTACCGAGACCACTGTCTGTGATGTCGAATTTCTCTTCCACATTTTACGTCTTCAGGCGACGTCATAAATAACTTCTTATGTTTTATTTACGAATCATGCTATGACGTAGTAAGACTTTGTCATTTTAACTTTTGTCTTTTCAACTCATATAAATTAAATTTTAAATAATAATATTCCGACTAGGATCGAAAACAAGGCATCTTAATATTATTTAAATAAAAACAAATTGCCGTAACAGTCATATTCCAATCATATGCAAGGTTAAAAAATTATTAGATAAGTACTTAAAATAATAGATCTCGTAAGTAATAATTATCAGCAAATTTAGACTACAGTTCGTTCGTATGTTTAGGTCCCATGTATAGTAGGCGACTACGGCGACGTACCTACTGAGAATTTCATAGAAAAATCCAATAACACTGCTCGATTTGGGAATGGAACCTGTAGCATAGAATTCGCGCTTTGGACCACTAGACTAATGAGGCAGTCTAAACTAATCAGTTAGTTTAGAAAAAATACACATGAAAGTAAGTACATACTTACCTTATGTTAGTAGAAGTGCAATAAGTATAATCTAAATGCTAGTTTTTAATTAACATCTATAGCCCAGATGTCAAATCCTAGATTAGCTGAAGGCAAACTTATCGTATACGAGGTTGTTCAACAGCCGGGTTACCGGGGACAATATAAATTGGCAACATCAGTGTCTCCAGTGAGATGGCGGCGAGATGCGAGCATGCGCGCCCGTATCGATCCATACTCCGAGATGACTTTACGAGAGGCCCGAGCCGTGCATGGCCCGACACTGCCAGAGTATTTTGTCTATGGTCGGCGCTACGGAGGAAAAGAGTTTTTATTTACAGATGCAAATGAAAACTCTTTTGTTAACAAAACCTAGTTTTTCACAAATTACGTTAGGTAACTTATGATTTCATGACGTATTTTTTTATAACATTACTATTCCAAACATAAAATAATAATATTGCAGATTTTAAAGCAACACTTCATCAGTGGTGTTTATTATGTATTTTGTTTTCACTTTCCTTCCAATAAATTCTCTATTATTGCTTTATTCATAAATCACTGCGAAAAGCCAGAACGATTAGAAATGCGTACATTATCCGTATCTTGGCAGCCTCTTACATTTGTTACAACGTACCTACAAGTAGCTATCACAGTATCATGCTACGTACTCATAATACTCTTGAAGATTAACAAGCATTTGACCTAATTGAATTTGAGCAAATTATTGAAATTGGTGCTCAATATTGCATTAAGTGCCTCTTGAGAAACACTAATTAGTTCAGACGTAGAGTTAGCAATTTCAGAATATTAATTCATACAGTAACTACATAAGCACTTAACTTGAATGCATCAGTCATTTGGATGTGAAGCAGTTTATCTAGGTTTTGGTTGTCTTTTCCTTGCGAAGTATGTGCGGTGTAAATAGGAATGAGAGATTGAGAAATAGTGTGATAAAACAACACGAATTGGCAAGAACTTACCAAGATGGTTTAGTTATGTTGAGAAAATGAATGAAAAACGACTAACAAAAGGAATTCATAAGGTGAATGTCAGCGGTAGCTTATTGACGAGGTACTAGCAAACAATATAAGGATGCGTAGTACGCGCAACCGGCGCGTGTGTGAAAAAAGCAAAAGAAGTATGCAAGAATCGTAGTACCTAAATGACTGTCTGTAGTTTCTGCCTACCCCTGTGGGGAAAAGGCGTGAGTATGTATGTAAAATTTCTTTTGTTTTTTGATTGATTTTGAATCGCAATTTCTAACTTATTGTCTTTTGCCAATAGTTATCTTGAAACCCATGAATGTACGTACGTACAACAACATGAGTCGTATTAATTGCTCAATAGCAGACCAATTAACAGTGAAAACGTCCAACGTTTATGGCATCGTATACAGCATGGATCTAAAAGTACTAAAACCCTTCCATTGCGTGCCCCGTATACGTCCCAAGCGCTTAGCATGTCCGAGTTTGATCAGGGGGACAGGGCGGTGCATCGCGTGCCTGCTAATGTAATGCGTTCTGAACAACTTTATTATTTTACTACGTATCGTATTAGCTTATTGAATTGATATTTTGATGGAGGAAACGGAAGTGTCGTAGTTCAATTACTTAATCAAATTGAAAGAGGAAGTCAACGTTATAGAGGGTAAAAACAAAAATATCTCGAAATTGCTATCACTGTGGACGGGAAGAAGCAAATAGAAATTCGCTCATTCAACATTGGAGCGCGCAATGCCACCGCGAAGATTACCTACCTACCAAGGACCGTGTTATGTGAAAATTACTCTTCACTAGTTGTACTTTGTTGCTAATGGTCACTCTCACAGCAAAAATATTACAGCATTGAAGGAACGAATCAGCGGAGATTATCGGCTTACGCTCCCTCACTGATATTATGACGTCAAATGACATTTAAACCTTTTTTTTTTTCAGTCTGCAACTTCATAGTCCACGAGCGGTGCGTGGGGCAAGTGGTAACGCCTTGCTGTGGGGTGGCGCCGAGCCTCATCAAGGTAATCTACACTTAAGTACCTACCTACATTATAACAGAGGATATTGCACAAAAACATACTTTTAATAAGCAACAGTTGCAATGTAGCTATCAAATTATTTTGTGCAGAAGATGCTTGGTTAGAATGTTCGAATTACTAACAGAGGGCTAACATGGCCACTTTTCACGAATCTATCTACTTATATTAAGTATTATTCATACTGCTTAGCTTCTATTAAGAGGAATACCTGAATGTAGTAAGTTATTTGAGCCCCCTGGCCATATTTAACAAAGGCTCGTATTTAAACGACCGAACAAAAAGTCAAAGTAAAGGCGTAAAAAAAAACTAATAATGACTAAGACTGAAATACTAAGTGGGCGACAGACTGCGTGACTACAAATATTAAAAACGGCTACGATTTTATTTTCTTACAAAACATGAACATGATTTTGTTCTGGCAATGTGTGGTCACAGTTCTAACCTAACCGATATCTGTATTTAGAATTTTGGTGCTCAATCAGTAATTTTGTCGCTCAGTCAGTATTTTTGATGTGCGGTTTATTGTATCCCTTTAAAAAATAAACTGTAAATCAATTCACTCATAGAATTCCTTGCTTATGTTATGACATGAGGGTTCATTAAAAGTGTCCATCTTAGCCCACCAGAAGTTTGAGAATTTAAGCATATAGGTAGGTATGTCAAGTAGAGAAAATAAACTACTATATGTTTTCTTTTTTATCCAGAACCCCGTGGCTCACTGCTGGTCAGAGCCCACACACCACAAACGCAAGTTCTGTACGGTGTGTCGAAAACGGCTCGATGAATTACCAGCTTTACATTGCATGAGTGAGTACAACTACAGTTTCATTATTCAATATCTCTTTATTTCTTATAATTTAATTTCTGATCTTTTTTCTCTTATGATAGGTGACCTATGAGGTGCCGATATTGCGAGTAAATATTATTATTGAGTATTATGTGGTAGAACAGCTATGATGCGTAAAAATACTTATATAAAGTGTATTATGTACTCATAGGAACTTGTGCTAATATTCCCTACCATTTATAAAGTATGCTGCAAGCTAGCTATACTATTAAACTTCAGATGACTAAATACTGACAAATAAACTAGTTTATCTATTCCATACATACATACATACACTCACGCCTTTTTCCCACAGGGTTAGGCAGAAACTATGGACTGCCACTTGCTACGACTCTTGCATATCTTTATCTATTCCACACCTAGTAGTCCAACTAAATATTATTTGCTAGAGTCTAGTGCTACCTATATCTCAGATATATCTTAGATATGCTCGTAGTACCTATATCATCGTTTGACCGTAAGTATAACATATGTTTTGTGGTACAGTATGCGAGTACTACGTGCACGGAGAGTGCGTAGATTTCGCGGCCGCCGACTGCAAGGAGAACGCGACCTACTGCGCGGGCAGCGAGCCGCGGCACGTGCATCACTGGCGCGAGGGCAACCTGCCCGCCAACAGCAAGTGCGCCGCCTGCCGCCGCGCCTGCTGGTCTGCCGAGTGCCTCACCGGCTACCGCTGCGAGTGGTGTGGCAGCACAGTATGTATCCACTACCAGCTAGACTCCTTAAGACTTTACGCATAGGTACTCCAATTAAATTGAAGAGTTCTAAAGGTGCAATCTTTCATGGTTAGATCAGATTGGAGGGCTGTTAATGTGATTTCTCTTTCCTTGAAAACACCGTTGTAGAATGTGATTCTATTTGATTGATTGGTCAGTTTATCATGGCAATAATAAATTAGGTACTGCTATCATCCGATAATGTTGTAATGGTGACTTCACGCTGAGATTGTTTTCTCCACAGTGTCACGCAGGATGTCGAGCCCTCATACCGGACGATTGCAACTTTGGAATGCTGCAGCCGATCTTCTTACCACCCTCTGCAGTTTCCATTCCGCGCACGGAGGTGCCCATGGAGGCCATCATCGGCGTGCACGTGCGCCCGCCGCCCTCGCAGCGCGACTTCGGCTGCCGTAAGTGTCCCACAAACCAGAGTGGCCCCGGCAACCACCGCTTCCCGCCACGTACATGTGCCACGCAATTCGCAGCGAGCTTACTTAGTATAGGCCTCGCTTGTAAAGTAGTCCGACGGTTCCTCCTATAAGCTAGTCATAGGCACACACGGTCAGAGATCAGCTGGTTGAAGATTTACAGGAACCACAAATCACCACAGGAACTTATTTACCAAAATTATTTTTCTTTTGAAACGCTTTGCTAATGAAATCTTTATCTTGGATTGGGTTTGAAAATTATAGCAGTAGGTACTTTTTTCAAATTACACCTCTTTTGGCTTGTATCGTTCAATACACTGTTATGTTGGTCTCTCAACTGTGCACACATTAAGAACTGCGTAAGTTATGGGGTGTCCTGATCGTGCGTGGCTAAGCGTCGGCGGCATAGTCATGGTAGGCGGTGTAGGATGGGCTCACGAATCGCTTGGCACATGCGTGGAGCGGCGTGGCGTGAGCGTGTGTGTTGGGGCAGCGCGCGCTGGCGGCTGGGCGCCGGCGCGGCTGATGACGCTGGCGCGGCGCTTGCTGCCCGCCGCCTGCAGCCCGCACGGCGGCGCCTCGCCCCCCTACTCCAGAGGTAACCCGCCCCCGCGACCCACGCCCCGCCCCTAGCGCGCACCCGCACATCTTCCACACCGTTGTACATACCGACTAGGGCTCACTCAGCACTGCTATGTTACTTGATTCTGATCTTAACTTCGGAACTTCAATCGAAAGCCCTTCGTGATCGAAGCTTACCGATGATAAACATTCTCTCACTTTTCTTGCATGGTGATCCCTGGTCGGTACATCTCCATGCATGTTACTTGGTTGAACTGTGTTTTTGCAACAGTTTCATCAAGATTACGATTAAAGCTTTCGCTGTTAGGCTTCTACTTTTCTTCTAGATGCTATACTATCATGTACAAATCATCTTTCTACTTTCATAAAAAGGGTGTATGCGGTAAGCTGTCAAAAACCTGATATACAGCTGAATTTGGTGGGACTGACAACCCAAAATATGGATGATTGGTAAAATTAGGAAACATTTACTTACTTTCTTCAAAGTAGTGCAATAAGAAAGCTGTACACACCCTTATCTTAATTAACTACTTATTTGCAGCCCTATTCTCTTTTTCTTGTTACACCCAGTTTCTGTGTGTGCATGAGGCAATAAGTACATGCTTTATAACTACACTCGTGTAACATACACTGCACATGAGGGTACGCTACCTCTACACCTCACGTCTCGATGCCAATCGTCACTCAATTCTCATGACTTCCCGTTCATGAAACTACAAGACTGCAAAATCGTACGGTAGGTATAAAAAATATAATACCTGCTATGTGGGGTCACAGCCATGCTTTTAAACTAAATAATACCTGAAAGAAAGGATACATTGGCCAGCGAGTGGATATTTGTGGCTCGAATTTTGCAATAACTTTTGATAAATCATTTGTTTCTTTTTAGGATATCTAATGCATTTTGAAGTAACACTCTCCTGCCTGTTAATTTTCACTCATACGTAGCTTTAATATCAGTAAACTTTCAATTCGTAGCTAAACTTCCCCGGCACTGTCTTGTAGTTGAGTGAAGCCCTAAGTTCTATTCTGTGCCCACTCCCCCCATTGGAAAAGCTCAGTGACCGGTCAGTCCAAGAATACTCATGATGCAGTATTCCAACGGCACGAAGGTAACAGACGGAAGAGGCGATATTAACGACATACATCGTATGTATTTATATACTTATGCTTAAGTGTCCAATGCCGCTTTGTGTCGGATTTCATTTTACAATTCATTGATTGTGCAGTAATTCATACAGAAATCCTGCTTTGGTAGTTATAAATCACTTGGATACAAATTTAGATATGAGTAAAAAAAAACAAAAATCATTCCTAAAACAATCAATGAGTTTGTGATGATATCCTAAAATGTGTGTTTACAGTTGTATGATGGATTGATCCAAAGAAGAGTGGTTTGATCTGAAAAAAAGCCAATAGGTCCTTCATTACCTACTTAAAATATTATTGTGAATATTTGGAATGGACATAATATCGTCATACAACTTGGTGTTCGTAGTACTTATGTACTTAGAGGAAATAAAGAAAGTAGGTAACAATTCCATAGATAGAGATATTGAAGCTGTATTATCTTAATACCTAACACCTTTAAAGAATGTAGTACGTAGGTATCTCAATGTATGGAAATACTAATAATAAACAATAATAAACTAATGACATATAAATACAAGTTTTAAGCCGCTATAGCCGCCTTTTACGCTTATAGGAGAGCTGTGTTCTGGACTAAAACAATCCTCAAATCCGCTTACTAAATAATTATGTCTACACATTATTAGAATATTATAAAACGAAGCACAGTGCATTAAAAAACACGACTTAAATCACGAAATTGAATGTTTATTTGATTTGTCTCCGCTATAAGTAGAGATTTAAACGTCTCTAACCCACCCCTAAATGTTACCTCCGCATAATATTTTGTGATTTTGTGTGTAATAATCCTGTAGCTCCTTGTGAACATAAGAAGCTACACCATTAAATTTTTTCTCAAAGCAGGATTGATTAAAATAAACAATTTCGATATTCCATGGTTTCGTGTTTCATCACGATTCGCGGGGCGAACGGGGGTGTGTATGTGAGCGATATGGGTGTTGCAGCGCGCAGCGTGAGCGAGGAGTTCAGCTCGGGCTGCGAGGGCCGCTCGGGCTCCGGCGGCGGCTCCACGGGCGCGCCCGCCGACCAAGACCACCGCCCGGACCACAAACAGCATCGGGACCGGACCCCGGATGATCGGGATGAAGGTACAAACATTTGTCATGTTACCAAATGATAAAGAAAGTAACAAAATAAGCTTGTGTCTTCTCCATGAAATGGCAAATAAGTGCACTTCGATATGAACTGTATACATACATATATGACTTGATGACATACTTGACTTGATACTTAGCAATGATGCGATGTTTAAAACTGCACAACTGAAAAACGATATTGAAGTTGTTTTGCACAGAGATCCACTTCAATTATTTCGGTAATTTTTTTTGCTGGAGATCAAAGCCATTGCGCAGTTAACACCAATCATTTATAGTTTTCCTTTCACACATTAAAATAATGACGATTATTGGAGAAATGGAGAGGCATGCAATTTTATACTATAAGACCTCTACCACGCCCAGTTTGAATGTTGAAAAGAGAATCTCGAAGATAATCGCATCCTAACGTCCTGTAACAGAAGTAGTAAAAGTGTACGACGGCGAGGCCGCGTGGACGCGCCGCTTGTACCGGCCCGTGGTGGTGGGCCGCAACTGGAACGAGCGCGAGCTGGTGGCGGCCGCCCTGCGCGCCTTCCACGTGGCGCGGGACCCCGACCTGTTCGAGCTGACGGACGCGCTGGCCGGCGAGGAGCCGCCGCTCAAGGACCCCACGCCGCTCGCGCGCGTCACACGCCTTCCCAACAAAAGACCCGCTCTCTTCTTGCGCTTCAAGTGAGTTGGTCAACTCAACATCTTGTCTTAGCACATTTCCAGCCTTTTCAATTGCAAATCATAGATAGCTAGGTGTTCTGGAAGCAGCATTCCTTGGTTGTATACAGTCAATTTAAATTTTTCATTAATCGTTACTAGACATACTTTATCATGAGACTGATCATGTCAGGTTCAGGTAGCTGATATTCTGATTCAGTCAGTCTCTAGGTATCGTATTGGTAAGCTTAGAAAAAAGAGATATAGTTAGACCCTTAGAGACCTCATAGACCCTTCAATAAGCCTTTGACAGAAATGTTTTAGGAAATTCTTGTAATTCAGTAGCAAATTCGTGTAGTCTTCCTGACTTGTGTTCGAATTATCACGTTTTGGTTGTCCAGGGAGCCGGAGAGCGGCGGCGGCGACGTGCGGGTGTACCCGGGGCGCGTGGCGGGCGCGGGCGAGACCTTCGTGACGGTGGGCTGCAGCGGCGACGATGCCGTGGCCGACCTCATGGCCGCCGCGCTCGAGCGCTTCGGGCTCGACCCCGCGCGCGCCGTGCACGACTACCGCTGCTCCGAGATACTGCTCGACCGTGGAGGTAGCTATCTAATAAGTGTGCGAGTTTCCTAGTGATTACCAAAAGGAAGAACTTCATAAATTTCTAATGGTAGACGTGGTTCATACAGATTTCCAGCCATGTTCTTACGTAACCTTTTTTACAAGTGTTGACTTTACATTTTTGACCAAGAATTAAATATCGGTCCCATGTCTGATCGTCCCGTTTTTACGTCTAATAAAATTTTGATGCATTTTGGTATAGAGATAAACTATCTCTATATTAAACTCTGGACTCCCTGGACCCTCTTATAGGAAAAATAGGCTACTCTTGTCACAAAAAGTCAATTGGAATTGAGATGAACAAATAAGTTCAGAATTTTTCCTTGTTCAATATCACTGAAGAACTTATAAGTAGTAAGAGCCTCTCATGTTTTACGACATGTACTCACACGTACCTTTCAACCGCTGGCCCAGTGTCGGAGCGCGTGCTGGAGGAGGAGGAGCGGCCGTGGCGCATCGTGGTGCGGCTAGCGCGCGAGTCCGTGCGGCGCATGGAGCTGGCGCGCTTCTACCTGCAGCCGCGCCGCGACCCGCACGGGCCCACGCTCGCGCTCTTCGTAGCCTCGCTGCCGCCCGGCCTCTCCGAGAGGAACTACGAGAACATTCTGGTCGAGTTCCTCGGTGCCGGTCAGTATAAAAACAACGATCAGTGAACAACAGTGCATGGCAGTTCAGAGATCGATTTTTAGAAGCAGAAAAAAAAAGCTTGTAATCAGACTGCAAACCCTAAGAAATTGCAATATGTATATTTATATAGAGACACATATCTTACTTAAAGATAGAAGATACATATCTTACTTTAATTTTCATTGTAGTAAATATGTCAAATTCCTCTCGTATTGAGTATCATCCTCTTGGATTGATGATGATGAAATATGACAAAAATGTATTATCAATTTATGCAGCTGAAAATTATAACAATTAGCTACCTATTTTAGGCATCAGTCCTTATCCAATTTGAAAAGTCAAAATGACTCAACTGATAAACTATTCAACAATTAAATTTAATTATCATTGGTGCAGAGAACAAATTCACATCAATCGGTCCAATTTACTACGAGTACGGATCGATGGTGATCACGTACGAGGACGCGAGCAAAGCGGTGCGCGCGCTCTACGCGCTCAGAGAGGCCAAATATGAAGATAAGCATTTATTGGGTGAGTCACGCCGTATTTATATACAGCCATGTTTATAGTGAACTATTTCGTAATGCAGCGAAGCCAATGCTGGTATTACTGGGCAAATTAGACTAACTGACGTCTCGAGTCTCGAAGTGGCAACTCGCGCTCGCTCATATTGCTTGCGTCTGCCACCGTCTGCCACAAAGGCTACGGAAACCGCTTAGCATCTGGCAGCTGCTGTTTTAATGCTGTATGTGGGTACATATGTATGTAGTGTATGTAACTGAGCCTTTTTTGGAAGAGAAACCTCTTTGGATGCGCTTAAATGAGACATGGAAAAAAGAGAGTTCAACCAACACATGGCGACTTCCCATATATAAATTTAACTACTTCAGCGGATTCTTTTAAAATTATCTGTTCACATTCCTCGGGATCCAATCATCAATGAAAGATGGACAAATGAGAAAGGAGTACTCACGGGATACCTAGAAACAATGTCCCTTAGAATGTGACCTTAGAAACAAAATCAGCCGAATGAACATTTTATGTAACCTACAATTATTAGGTTACTCTTCGGGGTACATAACAAAATATAACCTATTAGACCTTAACTACCATATATGTATTTGTTGTTGATACCTTTAAGCACTTAATAAATAAATAAAAATCCCTTTATGGACAAAGGGTTCTCTGCCTGCGACGTGAAAAAAAATATTTAAACTGTGTAATGATTCTAAGTCGGTATTTGTTGCGCAGTGATGTTGTTACCAAGCATCGAGCCTTCGATGGTCCCTGCGGGCGTGAAGCCGCTGCTGGTGTTCGTCAACGTCAAGTCTGGGGGCTGTCAGGGCCTCGAGCTAATTTCTTCCTTCCGCAAACTCCTCAACCCTTACCAGGTGTTCGACCTTGAAAATGGAGGTCCACTGCCTGGGTAAGTAAACACTTTCCAAAGATATTTTGAAGGTTTCCAACTCATTTGTTGACTTGGAAGTCTTGTTCAAACTTTTTACATGATAATTCAGAATCGAACAAATCAAATAAGATGAAAAGTCTGTACGCCTTATTACTGAGCTAAATCTTATAAACCGTAAGTATATCATTGATGACGCTATAGGTGGATAAGCCAACCACGGCTGTCACGGTCGTCGTCGCAAAGATATCGGTGGTACAAATTTCCTATTTATCCAATGCAGCCTGTACGTGTTTCGTCACATTCCCAACTACAAGATCCTCGTGTGCGGCGGCGACGGCACCATCGGCTGGGTGCTGCAGTGCCTCGACAACGTGGGGCAGGACTCGCAGTGCTCCAACCCACCCTGCGCAATCGTGCCGCTGGGCACTGGTAAGGAACACTTAGTAACATACTAATAATCCTAAATAGCCTGTATTTAGATTCTTGGCCCATCTACGATTCGATCGACAGTATTCAACAGTCTTATGGAACGACAAACCTTCGATGACTTCGGATACACACAACCGCAGGACCTCTATAGTCTTATGGCAGGAGTCTAGTTAAACTTAGGTATTATGTAACCTATTTTATATTATCTGACCTTCGGAACTTTAAGACTTTTGAAATATGTACAGGTGAAAATATTTTCAAACTAGGCAAAGAATTCATTTGTTAGCTAGTATTGCACGCAGGGACGAAATATTAATTAGTATAAACCTATACTCATCCAACACTTGAAACGTAGTAAATGATAATAGCCTATATATTCGTATGCAAGAATCGTAGCAAGTGGCATTCTGTAGTTCTATCCACCCCTGTAGCAAAAGACTTACCGTAAGTATGATTGAAGCCTTAGGAGCAGAAACGTAAAATTTTATCCTTATGACAGTAAAGCACATTATTTGCGATCTTTTTAAATATGACCTAGGTAGCATTTTTTCCATATTTCTTTTAATCTATTTTTATTAGTCCCCAGAAGTATGCAAGAGGTGAAGAGAGAAGTATTCTGTAGCAATTTTCTACCTAACGGCAAAAGTGCGTGGGTGTATATTATATATTATGTATGTGTTTATTATTGGTCCCTTGCTACTACTACTACTACAATACATCAACTCACCTGCATCCTTTCACCCAAATATGTTGTCCTTGGGGTCGTGCAGGTAACGACCTAGCGCGCACGCTCCGCTGGGGCTCCGGCTACACCGGCTGTGAGGACCCCCTGTCCCTGCTGCGAGACGTCATCGAAGCCGAAGAGATACGCTTGGACCGCTGGACCGTCGTCTTCCACCCTGAGGATAAACAAGACGAGCCTAAAGAACTCTCCAAGCAGCTACCTGGTTAGTGGAACTAATCATTGTCACCTTGTTGTGGCATCCTATCATGTATTTATTCAGCTCATTACATATCGACTTATCCAGAATCCACATTTGTTAAGCTTACCCCGCGTTTCCACTGACGACAAAACATGTTGTAAACAGCTACCTATCTCACTCACTCTCTGAGAGTTAGATAGATGTTTGCAACACGGTTTGTCAATGATTGAGTTGTATTCATTGAAAAAGATCAAACTATACCGTTCCTCCCTCCAATTCGCTATTTCGTTGTCTTCTTAAAACTCCATCTACATATACTCCACATAACCATTTCATCCGTAGTGGTGACTACATGTGTGTGATTCCGCAGCGTCTGTGACCACAGGATCACAGAGCGAGGATAACTCGCAGATCCTCGTGATGAACAACTACTTCGGCATCGGCATCGACGCTGACCTCTGCTTAGATTTCCACAACGCTCGTGAAGAGAATCCTAACAAATTTAATAGCAGGTACGAAAAATAGAGGATATTTTTGGGACCTTACTTATACACTTTTATGAATTATGTACATAAGGAATGAAACAGCTATTGTGACGTTTGACTTCTTTCTACCCACTTATTACAAAAATATTAAGGATCATAGAAGTAAGTTATAAGCCCCGTCTCTTTTTGTGGTATTTAATCTGGGTTTTTCTTAGACTTGGCTTAAAACATATTTTGTAATATTTCGCATATGACAAAAATTGCCTACTTAAAAGTTAACTTTTAAACTGAGAGAAAAAGTTTACTCAATTTAAATAGTAACGAGCGCCACCAGCTCCTTAACTTCCGAACATAATAAACTATGACAATAAGGATTTTCTGCCTTTGATATTTGGAGACTAAATAAGTAGCTTTCCCCAAACCGCTTAGAAATATTGTATTTATTAGTATTTGTATGGTAGGCTCCGCAACAAAGGTGTGTACGTGAAGATGGGACTCCGCAAGATGGTAGGGCGCAAGATGTGCAAGGACCTGCACAAAGCTATCCGCTTAGAGGTGGACGGCAAGCTCGTCGACCTGCCCCAGCTCGAAGGCATCATCATTTTAAATATACTCAGGTATTACTACGTTTCGTCCGAACTAGTGAACTTCAGCCTTTCAAGGTCTTACCGAACGTCACGCATCCCATGTTGTGAGTCCGACATACACGGCGCCGCCCTAGGCGGTAGAAGGTCCATGAGGGATATCCGCACAAAAAAAACTGTTCTCCGCTTACTGACGACATCGAAGACTATAAAGAGCTTTTGAGTTCGACCATGGCCACAGGTCACAGTAGCCGCGTGGACCCAAAAACAGCACACCTAGATTTTTTCTACCATTGATAGTAAAAGTTAGTTAGTAAGTTATTACTTACAGCCAACCTGCATCCTGCAAGAACATGATATACTTAATTATTCAGTATATCTTATTCATATGCAGATAATTGTAATTCTCATTTGTAGGTATTTTATCTACGCTAATTATTATATAAATTTAACTAAAGTAATACTTTTAAATAAAGACTATGTAGGCACTATTCATTGAAAATTTGCCAAGCACACTAACCTAGCTATTGCTCGCAGCTGGGGATCGGGCGCAAATCCATGGGGCCCGGAGAAGGACGACCAGTTCAGCAAGCCCAATCACTGGGACGGCATGCTGGAGATCGTGGGCGTCACCGGCGTCGTGCACCTGGGACAGATCCAGTCCGGCCTGCGCGGCGCCATGCGGATAGCGCAGGTACCTACATGGGCCTGAAATCAGTGTCATCAGCCAAGTTTTTATTTCCTATCCAGAATGGGCAACAAATCTTCTAATGTTCAATTAGTTTTGGAATAAGGCCCTTTATTTGGCCAGGTGAGGTTTAAAAATTGCTACTTCAATCTTACCCCCATCAATCGATTTTGTGGTAAAAATTGGTCAGTTTATCTAACCGATTTCTTACTTCTCTAAACAGTCCGGTGACAGTTTATTTTTTTATTTATTTAGATGTTTACAAACACATATAGAAAGATGAAGAGATGTAGGTATAGTTACATAAGGCGTCAGAGAATTGAACGAACTTCCCAAACACTGGCTTACTGCGTAAATGATGATCACCCACCTTAAAGTTTTGGCTGCCCGTAACTACCGATGTCCATAATATATGCTTGCATCAATGGGTACTTTCAAAATGCTCAATTGACTCGACATTTCGCAAACTCAACGTACGTTATATCGGAGTAAAGTAGTCTCAAAGCTATCGTTGTCATACAGGGTGGACACATCAAAATCAACCTGAAGAGCGAGATTCCAGTGCAGGTGGACGGCGAGCCGTGGGTGGCCGCGCCCTCCGAGGTGGTGGTGCTTAAGTCTGCGCTCAAGGTACATACACTCAATAAGTACTTAGTGAACGAGGGTTGAGCTACGTTATTTGGGACCAACAACTTCTTTTTAAAATTCTCTCAATATTGAGAACCTAATGAAAACATTGTACCTACACATAAAACCAATATTAAGAGTAGCTTCAGTAAAGACGAAGTGCAAAACTAATCTGGAATAGTTTTTGAGTAACGCAATAAGAAACATTCCAGGTAATATCCGCTATGACTCGTTCTTCAAAAGGACATTTGACATTTGTAGGTATGTCTTGACTTAAAAAGAGACCACGATTCTCCGAGATTTTTCGGCGTTTCTTCGGGTATGACACGCCGAAAAACAAAGGCCACTATCAAACACTCAACCCTCGCCATTAGCTCCAGTGATTGCATGTGCTCGCTTGCCTGCTCCCAAAAAGGGGTCAATTTTTAAATTGCTTTTAAAATTTATTTAAATATAATGGACTAAAACTTATTCAAATAAAACGTTCCGCTTGGTCAATTGTATTTATGATAATAAGTAGGTTAATTCCATTCATAATTATTTGACCTGACTATGTTTTAAATAGATTGAATTGCACTCTTATCCATCATTTACTTGGTATTTCAATATAATTGGAGATATTCACATAATCATCCAGACATAATGTTAGTACAGATGACAAAGCGAAACGTTGTATTTAAACTATACCGTCCCGAGTCACGTAACGCCCGAGCACTCAAACTCCACTCAGCACCGATGTTACCACTAGTTATGTGAAGCCGCGGTGCCGCGCCCCCCGCACGCCCCGCGCCGCACCGCGGCTTCACCGCCCGGGTCCGCTGCCGGTCGACGGTCGGATCCCCACCTACGTACACCTGACATTTTATATCGCAGCGAAGCAACATCGACACACGCGGGTAACGCTACGTCGAGTCGATCGCACACAAGTTTTAGTCACATCTACGCTTTGATCGAACTTTGAAACTTTCGCTTTGTACATATTTTTTAGTCTGCCACATAACTAGTAGCACATAAGGTCGGGGTATCGGGGTATCGGGGTATCGGGGTACGGGGGTCCCGGGGGCTCGGGTCAGGTGTACGTAGCGGCGGGCGGGGTGCGGGTGCGGGGTGCGGGCGGCGCATGACGTGCGTGTGCTGCAGGCGACCATGCTGAAGAAAACCAAGCGCGGGTCCGCGGGCGCGTCGTCGGCGGCGGGCACCTGACCGCTCGCGCCCCGCCCCGCCGCTGCCAGTCGCGCCCCGTCCGCAGGCCACCATGCTGAAGAAGCGCGGCAAGGTGCGGCGCCGCAACACGGAGCCCAGCATGCCGCGCTCGCCGGAGCGGGCCGAGCGGCCGGAGCAGCCGGAGCGCGAGCGAGCCGAGCGCACGGAGCGCGAGCGAGCCGAGCTGCGCGAGCGGCCGGAGCGGCCCGCGGACTCCTGAATCTGGCTGAGCGAGCGCCTCATCTAACGCGCCCGCCCGCCCGGGGCTCAGGGCGGGCGCGCGCGGGCGCTCGCTGCGCGTGCGCGGTCTGCACGCGACAAGCTCTCCGCCGCACCTCTCGTGTACATAAATTATTACAACAAATATATAAACATAACTATAAAAAAAATAAATACTATAGGTAATAGACTTGTTGTTTTATTTAGAACATATTTAATAACTAATGTAAAATAAAATATTACAAAGTATAATTACTGGACTTTTTACTTCTTATAATGCGATCTCAGCCCTGGCTCGCCACAACAATCAGTATCCGTTACTGCAGATCGCATGGCACAAACGTACTAATACTCACACCACAGCCGGCTAAACAAAAGCCAGTCCTTTTGCTAAGGATATTGTAAGAGAGAATCCAAATAATGAATTCAAGATATAGATCTGTAAGATTATCGGCGGCGGCATTTAGTTCTTTTAATTAGAATATTAAAGGTTAGCTACAGTTACAGTTAATTGTTCGATAAACCACATTTTGTTTCCCATCATGGAAAATTATATGAATATTGTTATTATGTTCAGTCTGTAGATGGGTCACCATTTCGTCGGAACTGAGCCGTCGGTCCCGGTTCTCATACGAACAACTAATACTTACTACTAGTACTTAGTCAGAACTTCAGATGCACAAAAATCCTGACAACCATTTCGGTGTTACCCAGAAATTGGGTTTCGAAGGTCTGATGTTCATCTGGTTATACTGGAGCTGACTTCAACAAAATTGGGCAAAAGCTAGAAGGGAGATAATTTACCACACTATACTTTGGCCGTGATAATAGCGGGAATACGCTCTTAGAAAGCATAAGCTTTCCCAAAGCTTAGGTAGTAGAAATTAGCTTCAGTTGCACCTATATAAACGGCGGTAGCCTAATGGCTAGAGCTCGGACTTGCGATCATTTGGTATCCGGTTCGAAACCCACCCATTGCACTACCGACGTGAATCCACTCGTAACACAAATATTTAGCTTAGTACGAGGGGTTAACAAGATTACTAGTAATGTGCGAACTACATTGCTAATAACCTTTTTTTTTAAACAAAAGACGCAGCCCTGTCTGAGGAAAGTAAAATCTAAATTAAACAAAGACTACAATTCATAACTTTAATATCTCATCCCGAGACTTAGGACTAGTGAAAAAGCACTATTCTTATTAGATACCGTTGTTATGACTGTCTATAGACTTCCACGTCATAAACCCAAGATTTTAGTCTTTAAGACCATGTACTTAAAGCTTAAATTAAATTAGGAAGCAATCAAAAATATATAACTTGACAACTCAACTTGAGGCTACCCAGAAATTAGGCTAAATGTGAAATTCACGACGATTTATTTACAATAGGAAAGAAACAAGGGTTCGTCTACAATATTAAGTGTCGTAGAAATTTATCCAATATTATAAAAGATACATTTTTGTACTTCATCAGTTACATGAAGATGTCGTATGTTGTGTTGTCAAGTAGTACATACATACCGAGCAGAATAACTCCACATTAACAGCTTATTTCCACATAAGAATACTAGCTTAATAAATTATTCACTATAAAATAATATTGAATTTGAATAAACTCCATTCAAAGGACATCTTGTCTCGATAACAACGATCTAGAAGGATTTATGTACACATACATGGAACACATGAAATTTCAGGGTTTATTCACCGCGCAAAGTTCACATAAAAATGTTGATGTGGCGTGAAGAGCCACTGTCCATTGTACATTGTATGTAGAAGAACATTAAATACTTACAATACTTATCCTAAGGCATTACAAATCACAACATTCGTGCATAGAACCATTAAAAAATCCCAGAGCCGAAGGTATAGAAGTAAGACTTATTTGCTAGTAATCAAACTCAGAACGGACAAACTGTTTTTTTGGGCTCCGGAATTTCTTTGAGCATCCTTTAGTTAAAATTACATAACATAAAAAGGTTAGTATATAAATACATTCAAAACGGGATCCAAAACTAGTTTATGATTTTGCTTTTTTAAATTAACAGTAATTATGAGTCTCAGGAATAGGAAAATCAATCCATAATTATAAATACTATGTAAACAACAATTGTTGGTTTCAACCGACCAGAGTCATTTGAAATTTGGGGATTTATTAGTAAATACGTGCCGAATAACTCTACAGAACTGAATATATAGTTATAAACCCTAAAGAGAAAGGCTAGAAGCGTCAACCAAAACGAAAAATTAGCACTTACATACTTGTAGCTAACTTCACACCAGCAAAGTAATTAGGCGCGTATTGTTAATTCACAACAAGAGGTATAAATAAATGTCATATTAACACATCAATCAGTACATTCAATAGAACGATTCTTATATATCGTCCAAGACAATCAAAGGAACCGATTTTAATTCGGCAATGTATTGTACAAACTTACTTAAGTACTAAACAACTCTTCAGCAGAGTATAGACAACTTCACTTTAGAAGCGGCTTTATAACAACCTTTGCGAGTGGTTTTTGGGGTCGTATTAGCACTGTCAACATTGTCTTGTCGCTAGATAGAGCTATCTAAACGAGACATGTGGAAACCATTTCTTTCCTGAAACTTATTCAGGAAATAGGCCAGTATTTTAAAATGGCTATCAAAGCCTTCAAAGGTGATCACTGGAAATATTCACTGTGAAATAACAGCGTGAAATCTATTACTTTGTACACACGGCGACAGGTCAAGCTTATACAATTCCAGTTTAAGCTGATCTCGCATTGTATAGGCCTTCCATTAAGTGGCCAGCGAAAACTGGGTGGAAGTGCTATATTCTTCAAAATGCAATATGTATTGTTTTGGTCCCCGAAGGCAGGTTCAAGAGTCGCTGAATTAAGGCGAAACATGAATAAACAATTAAAATCTGCTTGAAAAGAATTTCCTAGCGTGTGGAGCCCATCATACTGGCAAAGGATATCATGCCCTTGTCATACTGAGTTGGGAATGACCACCACTGACAAAATCATATAGATTGAAGAGGATACACCCGAGATGGTACCCTATACACTTGTATGGTCTCTAGTAGACCGAAGTCGCGTATTGTACAATAAAGATAATTATTGCTAAAGTTGTCAGGACTCACCAATCGCCGAATCTATGTCCAAGTATTGACGCTTCAACACCATTCTAAAATACGAGCCTTCATAAGAAAAGTTAGTTGTAAATTATTAATATTATTGTTAACCGACAGTACTGCAGTAAGCCGTTCGGGTCAGACTTCATGTACGCGTTTAGAAATAAGGTGTGCGTATCACTGGCTTTGGGACGGCGACTCCGAGGCGGCAGCACCATCCTGCAGACTGTCCTCGTATAATTCTAGAAGATAATAACATGGTAGATGTTATGATTTTAAACGTAATCACTAATAATCTGATGCAGATGCTGACGTAGCGTCAAGACGTAGAATGTGGAAGAGAAATTCGACATCACAGGCAGTGGTCTCGGTAGCTTAGTTGGCAAAGCGTCTGGTGTATTTAACCAGAGAGACGCAGGTTCAAACCCTGCCTGAGATCGAATTTTTCTTTCACTAGAAATTTTCTTTAATTAGAAAATTCAGTTCTTTGTAATCACTAATGTCAATATTGTATTGTATTGCCGCTGCGTTAAGTTTACGTTAGCTTAGGGGTTTGACAATGTGTACAAGTAATGGAATTTATATGAAATAAACTTCTGAGTAATTAAACGGGAAATTTTCGAGAAATTTGGGTTGTTTTATGGGTTAACTTAGCAAACGATCAGGCGAGCCACCTGATTGTAGTCACCGCCGACCATGGACCGTTACCGGGCGTTACCGGGCCTATTTAAGGTAAAAGAAGGGGAAGGAGAAAAGGAGAAGGAAGGGGACTGACGGAGGCATTGGGCTTCCGGCGCTCCACACTCACCGCACGAAGCATGTATATATATTGCTACTTCACGTAGCGGATCCATAAATGCTGACATGTAGACATGCTAGCAGGCATTACTACTTCATGCCAGCATTAATGGGTCTGCACGTACGGGGAAGATACAATCCTCCCACAGAATATGATAATACCACTTGCAGACAACTTCCGATCGGCTTACTTATTTCGAACAAACTGTACTAAAGGCTAAACTATCAGTGACTAGTTGTTTAGGTTACCTGGCTAGGTGTACGCATGCGTGGCGAGCAGCGGCGCGTGGGTCTCGCTGGTGTAGCTGCGCACGCGGCTGAAGGCGAAGGGCGGGAACTTGCCCGCCGACAGCTCGAACTGCGTCCACTGGTCGCGCCGCGAGCACACCGAGTACCGCCGCCACACTAGCTGCCAGTTGCGCTGAGAACGCACGCTGCGCAACTCCAACTCCTGCCGCAATACAACAACAGTTTTCACATCGGGAAATACAACCTCAGATTCAGATACCGAAGGACTATAATCGAATTGGAACGAAACAATAGACTACTTTTTACGGATTGTATCGCGTTGTATTGATTCCCAACGTTTTGGATCCTTCACAGCATCCATGGTTGCGGATGGACTGAGGTGTTGGTCGTCCTAATGCGAAAATTACCAACAGCTACCCTACATTTTGTTAATTATTATTTGATCCGGTCATGCAGAATGAGCTCACAGTATCTCGCATCAGTCGATCTCGGAGTCTTGTGCTTGGAAGATTTAATGGAATAAATAACACTTGTTTACAATTAACTATTTATTTAAATGAGTTATTGGTTGGCGGCAGAATATATTAAAATGCAGTGGTATTAATCCCGATGAACTGATCAGCAGATTTATACCACCTTTATGATTTCAAGGTTACTAGTCTAGATGATGCGACGACATAGTGAAGGCAGCGGAGAAGAAAAGGTCATTTGACAAATGGAAGATTATCATGATGTGGCCTTGGTCCACATTGGACAGCATCGGGCTGATGATGAGGATGAATGAATCTTCGACAATTAATTAGCGTAATGTTCAGCTCACCATATGGAAGGTCTGTTCCTGCTGCTCGATCTCCTTGCGTCGCGAGCGGAACCGCGTGTTGGACGTCTGAGCATTCTTCTTCTCTTGATTCGTTTTCTTTATCACAATCACTACCTGTCGCAAAAATGTAACATATCAGCAAAATTGTAAGCTGGTGACTATTCCAACAAGAAAAGGTTATCTATTAAAGTATGCTATTAATACCTAGACGAATCTGTAGTTATTTGGTCGAGTAAATCACATAAGGGCGCCGGACAACAATGGTGAGGAGAACAATTTCCTATAGTATCTGTATTTTTGTATGTAACTGGTTGAATAAATTTGACACTTAGTCACTTGTGCATTCCAGTTAGCAACATAGGGTTTATATTGTTTTGCCTGTGTAGCGACTACATACCTGCACGTATCGACTGTATATTTTTACGTAGGTAGATTAAGCACACTGTTCACCGATAGGTTAAGACAGTAATACGCACGGGCCACATTAGTACATAAGGTTTATCTTTACTCAAATAAATGAGACACCAATACCATCTCGTGTCTCACTTATTCTCTTGCCAACACACTGGCAAATTGGTAACCCGACGTGATGGGGGTCATCGGGCCCACGTAGGGCGCCATGGCAAATTGGTTACCCCGACTGGCAAATTGGTGACCCCGCAAGGACTTTAGGTATGATTATATCTGCAAAGGTCCGTAGGTAATCTTAAAGGCCTACGCAGACTGATGTTTTTTGCTAGAATTATAAGATTATTAACTGCCCCATTAGCCTAGTTGTCATAAACGGGACTGCTGAGTAATTAGGTTGTTCTATAAAATTCCCAGTATCAGTTTGGACTTTGGACTTGTGGCCATTTAATGGCAATAGACCCGGTAGGGGTTACACAATAGTACACCTCTCTCTCTATGTTGTTATGTTATAATCACAGATAGGCTTGCGCTTGACCACAACTTGCCTGATATTTTACTCTAGCAATATTGAATACCTTTTCTCCGATGAGCCGGTAGTGGCCGGTCATGATGCCGACGCCCGGCTTGCCTTGTCGGTACTTGAGGTGCATCACACTGGTCCCAGGCTCTTCTGCCGTGGTCCACATGAGCACCAGGCCCTCGGGGAAGAACCTGTGTGAAACATGGCATTGAAGCTCACATGCTCAACATCTCGGCGAGTCACCAAAGAAAATACTTGTATAGTCAACCATTAAGTTGCTTTACCACTTTTGTCAAAAATTTCCATTCAAATAATTCAATAAGCCTCATTATTAATGTTCTACACTAACGTCACGCATTGATGACAACGCTATCTGTCACTTGGTCTTGCAAGCAAAAATAGACCGTGTTGTTTTGTGATGAATGAAGGAATTGCCGCAACTTGTCGTGAAGTAAACATAAAACGCTCCTGTAATGTATCTTTCACGTATTATCGGATGAATCCAAAATTCTTTACATCGTCTACGCCTTCTAACGTACAAAAGCAGAGGAAGAAGTTGTTGTCGGTTGAACGCAGTCATTCCCTAATTTGTCTTATTTTACGCACTCATGCACGACAACTACGATGAACTGACTGAACCACCGAGATGGTCGCAGTGGACATACTATTACGATCGCGGTCACGTCAACTTGATCTCGGCCAGATATAATCTCGTTCTCGGTGACGTCCCGGTGACGGTGGCGGTGGACAAACGGGCTAAGGGTAGCAAAGCAATTTTATGGTCGACTAATGTTATTTTTTATACATGTTATTTTTATATTTCAATAAAATAATATAGTGTAGTAAATTTTTTGGTGTACGCGAGCAGAGAGAAATAAATGTTGGGTAATTTGACATATCCCTCCAGGAAAAAAAGTACATCAAGCTGTACAGTTGCTTACAAAAGTTACGTGATGTCACTAACCTGAGGTACCGGTAGTAGTCGATGAGGTACCAGGGCCTGTAGAACTGGTCCTGGAAGGAGTTCTCCCCGTGGCGGATGTAGGTGGTCTTGCTGATGTAGACGCCGTGGAGCCGCAGGCGCGGCCGCTCCACGTACATGTGGCGCCACGACTGGAACCCGCCCGCGCGCGGGGTGCCGCACTCGATGCCCCACGTCCTACGGCGACATGCACCGATAAGACTCGGTATACTTGCTTTTCATTCGTAATAGATTGATCTACAGCGACAACATCCAGCAATATGCTTGATACTCATTCATTTTACTAGATTGAAAACTAGATAACCCCGATCAAAACAGCTAGTCTAATAGATTAGTTGAATGATGTTGAATTTATTGAAAACTAGTGGCCCGTCCTGGCTTCGCACGGGTGGACCACTTGCAAAATTATTGCAGTTTTAGGAGGGATCCTTATTTTTTTCTTGCAATTAAAATAGCCTATATTAATCAGTGATAATTTAGCATTCTAATGATGAAAGAATTTTTAAAATCAGTCCAGCACTTTTTGAGCCAATTCGTTACAAACATACTTACATACAAATCTTTCCTCTTTATAATATTAGTATAGATAACACTTTTAATTGTCAGATATAGTTAAATATAAGACGAATACTGTTTTTTTTTTGTGGGGATTGAGACGCGATGCTCTATCCTTTTCTCGCAAAATGACTGTCAGTATAGAACACTCATACTCAACTTTTTATTTTAAGCCATTTAGCTTTTTTTGCACCACCACGACTAACACTCGTTTGTGACCTGTACGAAAATAGGTTGAATATAAATTTTATATGACATATCGGTTTTGTGACATCACAAGCCGCTGCAGTACGCTGCTTGTCGCTGTTGCTGCATCAAATTTAAATGCTTATAACTTCCTTATTTTTGAACGTATAAATATTTTTTGTTGATGGGCTCTATTTTTGGTATAATTTTATACGAGACTGTGAAAAAATTGTACTTACACTTGTAAGATTTTCTAGACTGGAAGCCGATCTCTACGTAATTAGGGTAAGGCTAGGAAAGTGATGAGCAGCAATAATATACACTCACTTGACACACAGCGAGCGCCATATATCTGGTTCTCTGGCCGCGACGTATAGTCCGCGGCAGGCGGCCGCCACCCGCTCCAGCGAGGCCGCGTCCAGCTCCGAGCTCACCACCCAGCGCAGGATCACCAAGATCACCTCGTACGGCAGCCAGGATATGTGCGCACCCTACCACCATGAAATAACACAATATTTTTTTATTATATTTTAGCTTTTAAATAATGCGAAATGTTCACGAAGATACGAATTTTCTAATGAAAGAAAATTTCCAGTGGAAGAAAAATGTTGGTTAGTTTACCCTGCCTGAGATCGAATTTTTCTTTCACTAGAAAATTTATTTCATTAGAAAATTAATATCTTTATAAAACAATATTCTTTATCTAATTTTTCTCGAAACTTCGCTGAACAAAATATTACATAGAAGCGATATTCAATCAGCTATTTGCAAACCTGTTCCAAGGATTAAGCTAAATCCGGGTTTAAAATATATATATTTTTGTTATAACCTGTGGTTTTATCAGGGCATTTTGTAGTAAGAAAATAACAGAATCATAAAAATTGGTCAACAATCAGAGCATTTTAATTCACTGACTGACGCACGTAGTTGCCTCATGAGGGCAAAACAATAGATTTTGCTTTGTGTCTGCAATATGGCGCTTGACAGGTTAAAAAAGGTAATGTCAGAGGTATTATACCTTAGGCTGGAATTCAGGTTCGCACAGCACGCCCTTCCTGGCGAGGATCCTCTGCAGCCTCGTCAGCAGGTCCTCACCCTCCACAGCGTCTTCATCGTCGCTGGGGTTAGCGTTGTCTGGCCTAACCACTTCTTCAGTCTCGGATTCCTCCTCTACACAAGATAACAGGAAAATCTAAACAATGTTCTATCAAATTATAAACTAGCTTTCTGTTACTAGTGGTTTTTCGGTATGTTTTACACATATAAACCTTTCTCGAGAACCACGCTATCCATTGGTGAAAACAGCATGAAAATAGGTGTAGTCGATTTTGATTTTATCGCGAACAGACAGACAGACGCGGCGGAGGACTTTGTTTTATAATATGTAGTGATAGTCATGATAACTAGTTGACCGAATTCGTTGGGCGATAAGTACTGTCCATAACACTCACAAATAACGTGGCTTTCTATTGGTAAAATAATTTTCAAAATCGTTTCAGTAGATCCCCTACAAACTTACAACCTTTATTAAAGATTAAGCAATTGGTTATTAAATAACACATTTTACTCTATCAAAGAGTTTTTAAATTATTCGGAGCAGTAGGATGACAGAACTGATGTGTCACATTGCAAGCATAACCTCGTTGCCTGAATGTATTTTGTGTTTTACTTTATTGGAAAATGTTAATGCATAATAAAATCATTCGAATGCATGACCTCCAATTGTAAACGCTTTCCGTGCAATTAAAAGTCAGCCTATTCTGGATTTGCATGGCCTGATGTGTAGGTACATCGTGATAATGTAATGATGATGTAATTTGTTATTCTCAATTTAATAGATATTAAGTAAAATTTGCATGCTATTTACAATGGCTAAATGGGCCTGATCTGTATTATGTTTTCAAATAACACCATGCTATGTACCCTATGCAAATAAATGACTGAATTGTTCACAAAATATTATAAAGGATCAATTATATTATTTGAATAAAAAGCTGTTGCTACATCAAAGTCAATGTTGCAATGGAGCAGAATTATTTAGTATATATAATTATTTACCTAACCAATCTAAAACAAATATTCATTTGTTGAGTATAATACACTTGCTTCTTATTATGAAAAAAGTATGTCATAAAACGTAGGATTACCTTCCGGCGACTCATTTCGCAGTTCGTCGTAGAGACGCGTCTCGACATCAGGGAGGATCTGCATGGCGCGCTTGTAGTGCTGGATGGCCTCGTACAGCTTGCCGCCGCGTTCCAGCTCCACAGCGCTTAGGAACAGCTGCTTCGCCTAAAACCATGTTCTCAGTGGCGGATTAAGCATATAGCAGGAGTAGCGAATGCTACGGGCCCCGCGCGAAAGGGGGCCCCGCGCGAAAGGGGGTCCCGCGTATCCAAATCCGGCAACCACCGCCCAAGCTTATTTTTTTTTAATGAAACATAAAAGATTATGATGACACTCAAAGTCAAGTCGTGAGTACTGTTCTTTTACTACTTCATACTTGACAATCTACAGTAGATCAAGGGCCTGAATGGAATATGTTACGGGCCCCGCGCTTGCTTAATCCGGCACTGCATGTTCTTAATTACCATCACGACAACTTGTATTTATTTGTACAAATACAAATACTTGTACAAATACACATCAATATATAAAAATCCAGTTTAGACTGACCTCCCATTGTTAAGGTTTTCCGAACTATTCAAGGCATGATTATACTGGTTTTGCATAGCTTGATGTGTAGCAATGCGCAATAAGTATTGGAAGACAGAATTGTGTTAAATTTATTGAAAATAACAGGCTTATTGTAAAACAAAATTAAATATGAGACATATACTAAAAAAATAATTTTAAACGACTGATAAAGTTCCAAGATATAAGCGTTTATAGTTTTTGGAGGGGATTAAGAGGGGAGGCAGCTCTGCTCCTTTCTCGTAAGTGTTACATTGTATGGCGTATCGGATTATGACGTGTGATGGTGAGCAGTTTTATGGGACCATATAAAAATTACGGCCAGCCTATTATAATAATATTGTTCTTATTTGAAATAACAATTCCTACCATGTCTTCGTCACTGACAGGTTTGTTCTCCTCTTTCTGCTTTGGCGGTAGTTCTCGTTGCGGAGTGGAGGACGTCTCCAGCTCACGCTGCCATTGCTGCCGGAATGCTGACAATTCATCTTGGTCATTGTTCTGAAGCAAAACAAACATTTGATCGCATGGCTTGTTCGCGAAAAACTTTAGACAATCAGTCCTTTTTAAACAAATTGATTGTTAATAATAATTTGTGATAGGATATGATAGATTCCCCAATGAGTCATAATTCCGATAAAGTTTGATTCACATATTTGACCACGGCAGCATTTGATTCGTATGTTAAGTTTTCGCGGCATCAAAACTACGGCGCGCTAGCCATAAATGTTGCGTTTGCGCGCGGCCGGGCATTACATGCACTGCGGGTTCGATCTCGGTCGGAACAAATATTTGATGCCCAGCCCAATAGGTCTCATGTTTGTGAATTAGAGAAATTTTGTTTGTTAACAACTAAAAACCAAAAGAAATCAAAAAATGTTCGAAGGTTTGCCGTGATAACTGAGACAGACAGGATTCATGCATTGGCAAAAAAATACATTTAGGCATAACTTAGTCAGATAGGCAAATAGGCATTAGACTTAGAAGAATAAAGCATAAAGGCAAATACAAAATGGAAATCATTGAATCGAAAATAGTACAATGGTCAACTTGATACCGAGGTGATAAGAGTTAAAGCAATTTACAAATAGTTTTGATAAGAGCATAAAAAATTATCATATATGTGATTTTGTACAATCATTATTGAATTGTATTTCTCATGATGATGATATGCTTGTAATTACAATGCCACTAATTATATAAAAGGTTGATTACAACTTATTAGCGCAGTTGTTTAGCTGTTGGTTGTTCGTTTTATTACTGCATTAAACTATATTTAATTTTGTACCTATAACCCATGGGTTGCTTCAGGTCTGTGTGTTTGTATATTGAGGAATTTGTAAAGATCTTAGTGTGCGACAATGTTATTAAAAAAGAAAATTATAACTAAACTAAATAATATCTCTGTTAATAATTTTACAACTCTCTACAACTTTCTACAACCTCATTACTCTAGTGGTCCAAACCCTTCGTGAATACAAGCGGGATGGGTTTAATTAGAAAACCATTTAATAATTGTAACTTAGATTTGATATGAAATTTAAAAAAGATATTTCATCCTATTTCTCAAAACCAATTTCAATAGCTGACAGTAAAAATAGCAATTTAAAGATATCACTTGGTAACAGAAAAAAAATCTCTGATGACAATAGTTATAAAATATTTCATGGTTTAGAACAACTTCTCAGGACTAGGTACATTACTAACATCACAAACAACAAGTTTTGTTCTGTGACTTAATAATTCACCACATTTTAATTCTGACTTTAATTAAGTATAAATACATATATTTATATTCAACACTCCAAATATTAGCTCTACAAAGACCAAAAGAAGGCTCTAGTTAGGTAAACAAACAGCTGTCTAACGAAAAAGGCAGGGGCGGGCAACGGGGTCGGGAGGCGGAGATATTTAAATGTATTAGAATAAAACAATAAGATATTGAAAGTATGTTTTGAAAAAACTTAAAGGATAAAACTTTTTGTACAGTTACAAATACAGTTCTGCAATGTGGTTAGTGTTTTATGAATGATTCTGTGTATAACAATCATACATAAAACCTACCACCACACCTATGTCCATGTTAGGCACAGGTAAACCAAACACCATTAAGCAGGCACAAATCCTCACTCCCTATGAATTTATCCTTTTGACCATCATCGTCACAGTTATATATAGATGACAAACCCAATTGTGCCCAGCTCACTACGATCACAACACAACAGATTTTTATACATATTTTCATAGCTTCGTGCCGAGAGAATGGTTTCACTTTTTTTATGTGGCAGTCTGAAGGTTAAATTCCTATAATAGAGCAAAAAAAAACGACTACGCAATTAAATCAGGACATCACGCTCAGCAACTCTCCCCACAAGTACTACTAGTAGTACTATTCAGGCAGTTTTTGAGATCTCAAAATGCATTTCTTTTTAAAAGCTGCAATATGTGAGTAGAATAAAACCTGTGATTTATCCTGCACTGTTAAGTCATCAAGTGTACTGGCAACCTCCAGCACTTCATTAGGGGATGATGAAGAAGGATCTTCCTGTTCCTCCCCCTCACAGTCGCCACAAGTCCCACCCGCTGTGGTACCTGCTGGTGAACCTGATGCCTAAAACAAAGTTTTTTTTTATCTTTACTTGTTCATAGGGGTTTTTATCCTAAATATTAAATCTACTTTCACAAGATGTGGACCATGAATTTGGTCAAACCTTTTGTGTTGTCACCATTTGGTTGAGATATAATTGTGTGCAACATGCCTACATCAGTTCATTCAAACTCAGGTACCTTATTAAATTATTTCTATTGGACTCATATTGGACACATTCCATCAATAAATGTTGTAGGTCCTCGACAACTCCACATTCATCACGTTATACAAAGTTACTTAATTCAGATATTCCGATACAGAGGGTACTGTCCTTACATATATAATGATGTTCTTATCTTATGCAGGAAATATGTAAGAACACTTTAAAAATAAGCACCTCATTTTTACTAACGAAATTATAATTTATAGACCCTTAGTGTTGCAGTGATTATTAATATTATTCACCACTTTACTTTTACAATTTTAAATATTTCAAGGTCAACAAAGTTATAATTAAATTGTAGACCTATAAAGATTTAGGTATATTGCAGAATTCCTGCAACCATTGGCAAAATTTTATCAAAATTGTATCAAAATAATGGTAACAGTTTTAACATTACATTAAAATATTAGAATCATTAATTTATTATGAATAATGTGAGCGAGCATTAATGTATTTTGATGCCGGTATAATAATTGATCATTATTTTTATTCTCACCATCTTTCAGGAATCTATAAATATATCAATTTCTAGTGCAAGCTACAGATGTGTGTGTTGATTCAAAATGCGGTTAAATGTTATTTTCGTAAACAGCTGAACGATGTAAATAACGCAATTTGTGGGAATTGGAAGAAAAAAATTAGCTCAGAAAACACATTTCAAAATGAAATTAAATGTCAATGTCAAACAAATGTCAATATTGAATTGAATTTTAAGCAAGCGTTCCAGTAAAGAAATCTATAATGTTTTGCATTTCGACTGTACCATAGTCACTAGCGTCTATAACCCTGCGTTCCCACTGACGACAAAACATGTTGCAAACAGCTACCCAATGACCCTCGTCATTCTTTGAGAGTTAGAGTAAGATAAATATTTGCAACATGTTTTTTTTTAAATCAAAGATAGACTTACGCTAGACCACAACTTGCCTGATGTTAAGCAACGAAGTGGTCTACGTCTGCAGTCATCAGTGTGAACGGGGGGTAAAGAGATCACTCAGAAAAATAACAAAAAAGTGACCATAGTTGATCGTAGCGTCAGAATTTCAGCAATTCTTCCACATGACCACAATATCATTCGATTTTAACGCAGGTAATATGAAAAGACAGCCTCAGTCAGCGTACCATTACGTACAAAGCTACGTATTCCACTAATATCCTTTTATAACTCGAACTTGAATGAAACTAGCGCCACCGATTAATAGAGTAATATTAGTGGGTAGCGTTAGCTTCGTCCGAGGCATTGGGTCCATACCCTTCTGAAGACTAATCCACCTAGAAAAAATAAAATCATTTTCCGTAAACTAGCTAGTTTTAGTGATTTTATATCAAAACCAGAAGATTCTACTGCAATGTACTGATAGGTACAATAAAAGTAGTAAAATAAAAGTCGCTATGTTGGGAGAGAAAATGGGTCTCAATGGGTCTCCACGTAATCTCGGGCCCCTATGGTTTCATATTTAGGATTTACTTCCGCCTTCGAGCAACACTCGAAGTGTATTACTTATTGGCTACAATGTCGTACACGGCAAGGCGTAGTTTTAGCCGGACTCACTTCTTTATTCGCAAAGTTCCATCTTAACTTTTAATTTGATCTGAGCTTTACAGTAAGCCAAATTAATATTTATAGCTTTCCGCCCACGGCTTCGCTCGCGTGGTTTCTCGGCTTTTCTGCATTTAATTTTTTCCCGTTTTTGCAACATTTTTCATTTATGCTCCGCCCCTATTGGTCTTAGCGTGATGATATATAGGATATAGCCTTCCTCGATAAATTGGCTATCTAACACTGGAAGATTTTTTTCAAATCGGACCCGTAGTTCCTGATATTAGCGCGTTCAAGCAAACAAACAAACTCTTCAGCTTTATTAATATTACTAGCTTTCCGCCCACGGCTTCACCCGCGAGGTATCTCGGCCTTTCTGCATTTAAATTTTCCCGTTTTTGCAACATTTATTATTTATGCTTCGCTACTATTGGTCTTAGCGTGATGATATATAGCCTATAGCCTTCCTCGATAAATGGGCTATCCAACACTGAAATATTTTTTCAAATCGGACCCATAGTTCCTGAGATTAGCGCGTTCAAGCAAACAAACAAACTCTTCAGCTTTATAATATAAAGTATAGATATAGTATAGAAGTATAGATATAGATAATATCTATACTTCTATACTATATCTAATTAATCTCATAAAACGAAATAGAGCGTCGAATCTTATTTGAACCGCTCTGCTGCTCCCTCAGAATAATAACAGCATAAGTAATATAAAAATATACTTATGTGGCCTTTGCGCTATATTTTTGGAATTTGTATAATAATATTAGGTACCTACTATTGATTAGTAAATGGTCAAATGAAACCAATTTTGTACGGAGTTTTAACACATTTTACTTACTTGAAAAAAAAATAAGGACCTACTTATGTACACATTTATTTAAAACTTTTTCTAAAACAAAATAAATAAATTATACAGTTCAAATAATGTATAAACAGATAAGGCCTCTTACGCTGTGCTGCAACTAACATGTAGGTAGTTGGTATTTAAAATCATCTTTCTGAATTATTATGATCATTTACGAGATTTGATTAATACTTTTACGTGGATGGTGGCATGATATCTTTTAGTAAGTACGTACACAAGAAAACGATCAAACGATCTGTCAACACAAACGCTAACAGAATGTAGGGTATATGTGTTTTTTGATGTAACATTTGGACATGATTAGATTTCATATTATTGTAATATGAATATTGACTACATTTGCCTCTCCTTTTTCCACGTACAACTGACTATGAACTACAATCCAGAAATAAAATAGAAGTAATGTATATATAGCAGCTAATAAAACATAACTAACACCAAAATCAATATTGCCAGATTTTATGGTTTCTGCAGCTATAACGACAGCTACTCCAAAGCTTCCCATCATATAAACGAGTAAAGTATATAAATACGTAAGAATCAGTTTTCGTAATCGTATTACAACAGATATGATTAAAATTACATGCGACGAAAACACGAAGATTCCCAGAACACCATAAATGACCTCAATTCCAGGAGAATACCACAATGGTAATCCATTTTCTTGCAACAAACTGGCTCCCATCGGCGTAGCCAAACTTGTACATACTATCGTAGGCAACATTCCTAACATTGCGATAATATAAGTGCCTACCCGTAAGGGTAAACTGAAGCAACAAGTATTCACAATGGGGCATGGACCCAATGTACCTGATGGTTCCCCACCAGATGACTTCCATGTACCGCCCATATCAAAATTTGTTATAAATAGTTATGAGCGCAATAATTTTGTTATTGTACGTACATTTCTATAATCTTGATCATAACATCTTTAAAAAAATGTCTGCACATGAAAGGATGCCTGATGCGTCCACAGAGTACTTTTTATATAGGATCAAAATAGAATAATATAAATAGTCATAAACAACAATCTTAAAGGTAACAAAAATAATCTTAGTAGTCGAAGAAGTATCTTATGTAATACGTAAGATTCAAGGTCACAAACTAGTATAATTATTATAGTACCTAACTAGTGAAAAGAGAAATCAGATACTCAAGCGCTTTGAGGTTAGAATATGTACACTATGTACAGCAATTTTTATTTTCTACATTTCATTTCCTCTTTGACCGAAGCATGATAGCAGTCTGCTTTCATGGATGAAAAAGTGCAGTATTCATGGAACCCAACAACATTATCTCGACCTTTCGCTAACGAGTTGCCAGAAAATCTACATTGTATACTCGTATAAATTCTAATACCATTGTTGCTTAGCTGCTTTTTTACCCTGCGTTCCCACTGACGACAAAACATGTTGCAATCATGTATCTTACTCTATCTAATCCTCAAAGAGTGAGAGGGATAGGTAGCTGTTTGCAACATGTTTTGTCTTCAGTGGGAACGCGGGGTAAGGTTCTATCTTATATACCCAATACGATGTTCCTTGAAGAGAAGAAAGTACTTCTCATGTTTCCAATCAACTGGCACTATAAGACTAACCCCCAAATTATAATAATCAGCTGGATATATGAAACTGCTGATATTTTTAAGATTTTTTTTTTAAAGCTTACTAGCAATGTGGGTCGCACATTACTACTATTCTTGTTAATACCTCGTGGTAAGCTAAATGGTTGTGTTACAAGTGGGTTCACGTCGGTAGTGCAGTGGGTGGGTTTCAAACCGGCAACCACATGATCGCAAGTCCGACGCCCTAGCCATTGGGCTACCGCCGCTTGGAAGTGAATTTCTGAGATGGCTTCATATTAAAAGACAAAATAATATAAAAATTGGCATAGAATCCCGATAGAAAAAGAAAACACTACTAAGACTATCCTTATGACTCCTTTCGGCTTGTAGGACATTTAGGCTTAGGTCCTCTATTGTCTGACGTGGCATGTTAGCTAACAGGCCGTGGGACAGTACTTAAGTACGGTTTTTTTACCGAAGAGTATCCGAATCACCCCCACGTATGTCCTGCGAGTTTTAGTAGTGTAGGAGATAGAATGGTTATAATGAATTTTCATGATTTTCACTTGACATCTGGCTTCTGGCGCTCCACACTCACCGTACGAAACGCAACAGTATGTATCCTGCTACGTGATGTCGATATTCTGTGGGAGGGTAGTTTCCCGGTCGTGCGGACCCATTAAAATATATGATACATTTTATTTTAAATATTGAGAGTTTATTTATTTGTTTATTTACTTCAACTGTACATATCAATAATTATATTACAATAATTGAAGATACAGAAAAAACTTATATTGAACTAAGGCCGATCATACATCCCTCTCGCGGAGATCGTTGAGTGCGTAGAGTGTGCGCGGTATTGGGGACTTAACAAGAGTTAGGGTACGGCAGGCTGGCACATCTACCTCTTATATAGTTACTAGGGGTACAGAGTCGACACAATTCACTAAACAAACCGGGTTAGTCAATTATTCCACGTAGGATTTGCATACTGTCACAATTTAGTCAAGGTTTCTTCTGGTTTCGAGGGAATTGTAACCGAGACAACCCAGAAGAAACTTGGTGGGATAAAGTTATGGTAGTATCCATAGACCCTCTTGTAAAGATATCGAAGATACGCCTTCAGTATTTTTTCGAGTTTAAGAGTGTACTTTTTCTCGTGGGGGCTCCAGATAGACCTACTGGTTTCCAATTTACTATTTACCAGTACATTATAAATTATTCGATTGACAATGGTATTTTGGAAATCAGACTTAGTCGATTATGTATAATTTTTTGTTGCTGCTGAGGTGATGTGAATTCATTAATGGTACGCACGGCTATACATCAAGCTATACAAAACCAATTTACACTGGCCTGTTATTGTATGGGAAACCTATTTAATGCGAGATCAGCTTAAACTGGATATGTATAGGTTGACTTGTAGCCATGTGTATCAATTTTAAACATTTGATGTCGGAGTTTGTAATAGTATTTTATCTTGTCCGGCTTCCGAGGAAGCCAAGCGTTTATATAAGCTAGTAAATTCGTTGGTTTAAGATATTATTATTGTTATGTATTTGTTCTTATAAGGCGATGTGGTCGCTAAGCGACAAAGCCTTCTAAATAAATTAAAAAAAAAATGTGTATCAATTTAGTCCAAAGTCAGACTCTCAGACTAATAATATTTAGGGTCAGACTGGTGAATATTCATGTCATGTCTGACAGACAATCTGTCTGACAAAGTGACAATGACAACCAATAGTGACAAATTGACAATTGTCATGTCGTCACGTCAGCCTACACCCAATTATTTTGTCCTAAATTAAATGGTGCACAAGATGTAACAAAGTTTTTAATGGGTGCATACTACATAAGTGTAATACATTCCTTTTAAATTATATCCTTTAACCTAAATATAAGCTTTAAAGATGGTAAGTAACCTAATACGGAACAGTAAAAGATCTCTTTTTCACCAAAATTGAGTCAACACACAGTGCCTACTTGAATGAGTCTTTTTCCTTGTCACGGTATATTTATGCAGCTCTACAATATTGATTACAACAACGTTTTTTACTACTGTATGGTTGAACACACCGTTATTTTTCAGATGCAATTTATGCTTTTATTCAGCCGACAAGGCAAATTGAGGCTGCAAAAATGGTACGTTGCCCATCCGGACAAATTGAAAAAGAAGATCACTCGGGAGCTTATCACCACAGTGCTTGCCAGGAAACCTAAGATGTGCTCGTTCTTAGAGTGGAAGGATGTGAAAATAGTCTACAAACGGTAATTGACCTAATAATTTGATGATAATAATACCATATAAAATATGGAAATACTAAGGCGACTCTGTGACCGATTGCTGCTCCAAATTTTAGTAGTTCTGCTAAAATAACAGTTACTGGGAACCATTTATGTATTTTAGTAATTGATGTTATACTCATTATATTGAGTCAGAATATTAGGTAGGTATGTATAACACAGCAATATTCCAAGTTAAACAACCATTGTGCATAATCTCTCATATAAGTTATATACTTTGCATTATTTTAATTCTTCACAATTTAATTAAATATTTATTGACAGATATGCATCCCTATATTTTTGCTGCGCTATGGAGCAAGAGGACAATGAACTGCTGACCCTTGAATTGATTCACCGTTATGTGGAGTTACTTGATAAATACTTTGGCAGTGTAAGTATACTGATTATAAATGTATTTTATACTTGCCTAAAAAGTTCCTATTACATGCATCTCTATGGTAAATATTTAAATTATCCAATGACCAGTGTAATATTATACTTCATCACTAATCTTTTTGTTGATGTTGTTCAAGATAAAGGGCCTTATTTCAGTTACATACACTTCTTCAATGATACTTTTGCCAATTTAATGCAATGAAATTTGTGCCAATTTTGGTAATTGTCTGTTCTATCATAATTACTAGCTGTTAGCATTAGCTTTTACCATTAGATAATATGTAAAATGATCTAAAATGCAACTTTACTTTATTCTGGTCTGTGTATTTTTCTGTGAATCTTAATAAAGTCAAAGTGTTACTTGAAATCTATGTAACTGACTGCTTACAAACCCATAACAAACAGTATCACATTCGAGGCAACAGTCAATGTAAAGCTTTTAATAATATTATATATAAACATACTCATCCACTGCACAAACCGTTTAATAGGCCTTCACTTCATAATGCTCTCTGTTTCTAGGTTTGTGAGCTGGATATAATCTTCAACTTTGAGAAGGCATACTTCATTCTGGATGAGCTGGTGCTGGGTGGTGAGCTGCAAGAAACCAGCAAGAAGAATGTTCTGAAGGCCATTGCTGCACAGGATCTGCTCCAAGAGGTCAGTAGCCAAGATAATGAGCTTGTCTAAACCTAGGTAACAAAGAACTGAAGCTCATATTCTAAAATGATAGCCAAGCAGTGATTTTTTGAGCATAGATTTGAATCTATAATTTAATATGAATGCATCACACTAGCCCGCCTTGAGTAGTGATCATTGTTTGACAGCCATTTTGGAATACAAGAAGTAAATAAATATATACACAGATTTTGAGTGGCTTTACTGGGTGAGCTAACTTTTATATTTATATTATATAGGTCCATATCTTGCCATCAGGGACTACACTATGAGTAGATGTGTAAAACAGCTAACTAAATAAAAGTTTACATACTATTCAAAATAAATATACTCAAACATATTTTGAGTACCTATTAATTTTTTTTACAACCAGCAACATTCTATCTCAAGATGCAGTATCTAATAAATAAAGTATCTAGTAATATGAAGATGATAATACATAATAATTATAGTTTTTCAAATGGTAAATCTATAAGTGTCAGTATATCTGTTATATTCAAATAAACTGATTCTTACCACTGAAAACCACAAAAAATCTGTGTTTATTATTGAACAAAAAGAATTGAGAATAAAAATATATTGTAATAAGTTTATAGGCAGGGCTGTAGGGATCAGGTCGACATTTGGTGCACCCACATCAAAAGCAATGATTATTTAAATGGTTAACATTTTTGGAGTTGTGCAATTTTATTCTAAAGGGTTGTTTAGATATTCAATAAATTTTAAGTTATGCCTCTTGATGTGCTGTGGTGGTTATTCCAAGTCTAAAAAATATTGAAACAGCTATTTTGTAGTTCCTAAAATATCCAACTAATGTTTTTGCATACTGGATATGATCAGTGATATTTTTTTTCCTTCAAGGTTTTTACCTTCTTATTAATAATCAAAGTATAGTTTCTGGAGTATTGTAGCTATCGTTAAGGTAATATTATTTAGCTTTCATAATAGATTAATCATAAACAAAGAATTTAATTTATAAAAACTTTCACAAGATTAAAATAATATCTAGTCGCAACACATCTTGATGTTTTTTATAGATATAAAATATTATATTATTAAAACATGTATATAAAGTGGACCAGTTTATAGGACAGTGGCCTCAGTAGTGCCTTTTGATTATGTATTAGGTATTATAACATTAATATATGTGAGTAGGAGCACTGCCTTTTAGATTATTTGAAAGGAACACAATCCACACATATCAATTTCTTGATCTTCTCGTCACTCGAATATCTTTATATGAAAACGTATTTATTATGTCGTTGAAGCACTTTTGCTATCCCTCTGTCTTAAGAAGCCATCAGACGTAGGTTACACATCAGTAGATATGCTATTTGAATGTACCAGTTGCAGTGGCGCGGTATAATCAATGGCGTGATAGTAAATTAACTATAACAAACTACTTAGAACTGAGGACTCGTATTTAATAATAAAGTATATTTCCAATTAATATACCTAATATAAAAAAACATATATTAAAGAGCAACGCAAAATAATCACGTTTTCAGATTTCCTTCCACATATCAATATACCTTTAATACTCAATATCTAAAATATCTTCAATAGAATTTACTTATCCGTAGAATAAAAATAGCTGCCTGTAGGCAATAAAGTAATTTTTATAAGAACTAATATCAATCTCGTTATAAATTTTATATGATGCTATATTAGTGCCTAAAATGCAAATAAATATAAGATTTAATAATGAAAAACATGTCAATATATAAAATGTATTTTAATATTTACAAATATAGGTAATGTTTGATATTAGGAACAAAATACTCTTATTTAACAACAAAATAAAACGGCACTGTTACACTAACAACGATTAATAAGTTTTATAGAATAGAGCACACATAACCCAAAGCTAATGGACTAGCTAGCCGTATACTGTGTGGTGCTACCGGCTATTGACGAGTAAATCTGCTCAATTTTTAGATCAACTTACGAATAAATTTATGTTCTGAATGTTATTGTAATGGTAGTATCATAGAACCTGCTCTTTTATGAGCCTGATTAACATAAAAAGTTCCATTTGTGAATGTTTGAGTGAGCATAATTTTTACACTAGGCCGTAACAACATTTTATGTATGTACTTTTACGAGTACTGTATCCATATTTTATGCTTGATAGTTTAGAATTTAAAAATGTAGGAACACAGCTTAGTGTTTCCGTAAACAATCAAGTCTTTCTTTTTTTCACTTTAAACTTTTACTTGCTCAATTGTATTATAACTTACTACAACAGACTTTAGTACTCGTCACACGCCGGTTGGTACATCACAATCAGCTTTTAACGTTCTCCCTTTACTTCCACTGCACTCTGCTAATCTTGTCCTTTGTTTGGTGTGATATGCATGCATTGGTGGCGGTCAGGACCTGAACGATGGATTGTTACACTGAAGTGTCACACAACCGCGGACAAAGATGAAAATAAAAGCTATTTTAAATCTCTGTGTTTAGGGCCGAATACTGAAACTAATATAAGTCCCTGTAAAGTTATTACTGTGAAGTTTACAATTCTATAAAACGTTTCAGTTTTCGACCATGTGTGTCTTAGTGCTTTTATTGCATGCGCTTCTTTGTTTTTTACTGTTTATCTAAGCATATTTTATTTCATTAGTAGTTTATAATAATATAATATTTTTGACATTTTCGCATGGCTATTTTAGGAAGTAGCTTCACTTACAATCTATCACACACTCTCAGTATACATACAACGAATCTTTAAAAAAAAATACAAAATATAAATCTGAAATTATAGATCTTTCATGCGATACTGTGTACTTTTATTTGATAGGGAGGATAGGCATCATTATAGTTAGCAATAAATAGTTTATCTGTATATCGTTGCTTTATATATGTGTAGTTAAAGTTTACGATTATCTATCTACATTGTATCAGGACACTGCTTTACTGTGTTTTTTAGATTAAATTAAACATCAACCTTGTATAAATTCTCAAAATAGGATTTTTATTTGATTTAAGACAGTAACACGCTAACTTGCTTATCACTTGATAACGAATTCTGGGTATAATTTACATTATTATAATTTATATTATAATATCAGGGTAATGTTAATATATAATTTTATTCCATTGTAAAACGGTGTCCTTTATGGTTATGGTCTGGCTGTTCATGCATTTACTGTAATGGGTTGTTGAAATACATTATATAAACAAATTAATCTGTTTTCTTGCATGTACCGAGTTCCTGTCCCAAGCTTCCATGGCACGAGTTAAACGAAATGGTTGTCCTAATACTTATTTCAGGTCGTGGTTTCCCATTTTACCGCACACAATATCTTGTCGTTTTTTTTATTAGGTACATAACCATCGTTAATTATTTATTGTATAGTTTCCAATAACTCATGCTGTGGGTCTCCCAGTCTGTCAGGTGTGGTGTCGTCGTTAAGGTGCAATGTACATTAAGGTTCGCTTTTGGCGTGGATAATAAGGATATATTAACAGCATGCTTATTTTCCTTCATTGTATGATTTTAAATATTAACATTAATTATTAACAATTATATTTGTTGGCTGTGTTGCATCGCTGACAAAAAACGTAAATAAAAATTTAATATTTCTTCAAAATTGTTTAAAAAACTAATTATTCCGAAGAATTTAAAAAAATGCACCACAAACATTCGAAGTTCGGTTTTGTCAAATTCTATATAAGAAAAATGACAAAGACAAAGACATTTATTGCTCAAACTGTGTACAAATATAACGGCGTTATACGAAATAGCCTCAACAATAAATAGTCTCAACAGCCTACCCAATCGGATGTAGCAATTATAATAATAACTAATATATATATTAATGTTCTTATTTATTCACAAAGTATTCGTTCAAATTATAAAAAAAAAATAGTTAGAATTTTTTTTAAAGCATTTTTAAACGATTTACCGTCCAGTTCTTTAATTTCTACTGGTAAGTGATTGAAAACTCGTATTGCTGTAATGAGGATGAGAATGAGGGCAAAAAAGTATATATTTCTAGGTATATGAATGCATGGTAAGGTATTTGAAGTAGGCAAATCTTGTGAAGCGTTTAGCTTAGCTGCATGTTCACGGCGTGGATTGTATTAGGACGAGACAGTGGACGCGGCGCTCCGGGAGGTGGGGCTCCTCTGATCGTTGCCGAGACCTGCCTACAACTGCGCGCACGCACCTGCTCCTAATCTTCCATTGTGCCCGCAGTACATAAGAAGGATAGTTCATTATCATTCGACTCATTCGCCCATTCATATTACTATGTTTGGACTCAGAATTCACTTGCCATACATTTATTTTTAATATCGATTCTCTATGTAGATTTATATAGACTATGACTTTTTCAGTCACAATTCAATGATATAGAAATTAATTATTACTATAAAAGACATTATTGGGCGACTGATACTAAATAATAAAAGATTGATTTTATGATATGATACTATTTCCAATTCAGAATATTTAGTTAGGTAAGTATATTTAAAAATGTATCGACGGAATTGTCTCATCCGGCCAATGTGGACCAAGAAATAAAAACTACTCCGAAATGTGTAATTTTAATTATTTGGCAATGGTGAAGATTATCATATTTTCGATTTCATTATTATTTAAGTTACAGCACTCTAAGCGATTTTCGAACGAATTTCCAGCAAGGCGATCAACGCATTGTTCTGATGCAATTACTTTACGTATCGCGTATCCTTTAATCCCCTCTTTCGATCGCGATCGCCTCGTTGGAAATAATTTCGCTCACAAATTGCTAGTGTGATAAAGAATGCCCCTATTTTATGTTATGTCTATATACTTTAAAGTTTGTCGAATTTTGTTATTCTGTTAAAGAATTATAATTTTATGATTTGTTGTAAACGAATTAACGTTTAAATTAGATTGAATTTATTATTTCCTAAGTTATTTTAACGAATTTACTAGGCTACAGGTTGTTGCTTGGCCGTAACGAATTTGCCTTTTACGAGTATATTATGAATTTAATGTATATTATGAACATACTTAATGTTATCATTACGGAATTCTAAATTAAAACACCATTATAATGATGTGCGACATAGGTTTTGGTAAGTTTTCCTACTCTGAAACTAACAAAATTAAATTAAGATTGTAATGTTTCCTTTCCGAAGTACCTGCTACCATTTATCGAAGTACAGTGGGTTTGGGTTGTAGCTGTTACCTGACCCACCGTAAATGGGCGCACGGCGTCTAAGTGGGTCAGGTATCAGCTATAACCCACTGTACCTAGATAATTTAATATCAATAAAATCTAGAGGATATTTTTAAAATTTATACGCAATAGGTGAGAACAGGTCTTTCTTTTTATAAATTTTATCAAGCAGTATCTTAGATTTAACATTTTATGACGCAAATTATAATAACATAATCAAGGAATTTTGTGCAATAAAGTGTATTAACTACTTATATGATAATGTTTCGTTTCATGATAAATAATATGTGTTTGTGATAAAAAAAACATATAACAAATAAAATATATTTTACATGTTATACAATTTATTATTGATGCACGCAGGAACCTTTCTTTAAAAGTTGCGCCTACCTTATACAAGCATGTTTCAGATGACTTATGGATTTCGATATTTTTTATATTATTATTTAATATAGACAATTTTATGTCTTTCATACAACGAAACATAATATATCGGTAATATTTTAAATTCATGATCTAATTAGATAACCGAAAAGCGATGGCTCGGTCTAACGCGGCCACGAGCGACTCTGGCTCAGTGATAACCCTTGTTGCAGGAGGAGACGCCCCAGGGCTTCTTCGAGGACCACGGCCTCGGCTAACATGGTGCGCAGGCGCCGCACGCTCACCGCTCCACAGGACGCATACGTAGTGACCACGTACAACATTGTAACATGTATTCTGATATTAGCAAACTATAAACCTCGTCCTGATATTGTCGATATCCCACGCACACATATATATATAAATAATGTTGTGTCGACAGTGAATATAAATGTATGTTTGTTGTTTAAAATTTCAGTATCTGTTGTACTCCAGGCGCACACGCATTTATTTATAATAATTTTATTGATTGCTTGCTACGCACTTGGATTGAGGATTTATTTACATAGTTTTAATTTTATGTGTAGTAGTACTTCACCTGAAGGTTGTTTAAGCATAATTACACTTACATACGTAGCAGCTATTTGTACTTAATTTAGCTATATTTTTTATTATGAAACACCGCTTTTAGTATTACTGAGTAATAATTAAGTAAATGTTTATACAAGCGATTTAATGTTAGGTGTGAATACGGTATGCCACTGAATTCATGAGTACATCTTAGAATGTTTAATAATAGTTTGTGCCAAAAGAAGCAGATACTTATATTTTCATAAATTTTTTAGAATTTCGCTTATATTGTTATTCGTATCAGAACATGTAAACTTATACAAATGCTAACTGTTATACCTATTCTAGAAGTATACTCCACAATAATACCGATTAAGAATTTGAACTAATTAGCTGGATATGAGTGATGTGGCATTTACACGATATAAGTATAATCAAATGTTTTTTCCTCGTATATGTATAAATAGCGGATTGTTGATGCGGGATGTTCACAAGACTGTTTGATTCCAGATCATTTGTATACATTTCTACATTTGTAAACTTTACAGTATTTATTGTGCTATGTGAAAGATAAACATTTCTGCTAATCTCAGTCTTACGTCAGACTATCTCATATCATGAGTTCCATATCTATAAATATCAAGAGGCCTAAGAATCAAATAAACAACATTATCTTTGAAATAAAATGCGTATTAAAGTAATATTTAAGAATCAAACTCAGTTTCATTTCAATATAAAATCGTTTTATTAATACGATTAAAAACTCTAGGTAGACAATATAAAATAGTTTCATTACAATTACAATATGCCATATAAAAGCAATAAATATTTCAAAATTGAAGACATAATTGACAGTCTTTGATTAATTGAAACATTAAAATAATAAATTTACTTAATTATTTGCGCCATAACAATGTAGGTACAACTGGTATACCAATATTGTGGCTGAATAGCTTACGTCTAAGGACAAGCACGATGTTATTTTTAGCGAGTACGCGTCGCCGGCACTCACTGCGAGGCGAGTGTTTAACGACCTCAATTCATATTGCAACATAAGGACATCAATGTTTTGCACGCGAATGTAAATTTGCAACGGAGGCGCTTAAAATAACATCTGGCTTGCAACTTATTTGACTAAATATAGTAAAGTATAATATATAAAAGGTATATTAGTTAGAATTTTCTGTCGACTTCGACTCTGGTGTCGACTTCACCTGGATGGCGGTGGTGGGGGTGGACTCGTGGGGGTTCTTGGGGGGTGCAGTGACGTGGGATGCCGGCTCTGCGGCCTGGGGCTTCTCCTTCTCCTTTCCCTCTTCCCTTTGCTGCTGCTGGCTGGTTACGTTAGCAAGGTGCAGCGCGGCCAGCAAGGCCATGATGTACCGTCGCACGTCCAGCTCGATTCCTGCATCAACATTTAATTTGATAACCGTGACATCAGCTACAGCATTATATTCTCAAGGGCAACGAAGGTGAAATTATCCATTTGCATAAAGGTTATCGTCTGATTATCAAGAAGCGTTAATTTCAGATTAGGTTTATCAGTTTAATAATAATATCGTTTTATATAAATTGATGGATTTCGATAAATGCAGTATCGTTTTTGTAAGAAAAACATGTTTTTAATAGGAACGATTATAATTATTAAGTGCCTAACGCATCCTTGCTGTAGTTTTTTTAAAAAGAACTTTCAATTGATTAAATCTTCTATATTCTATAATTATGTAGGCAAAAGGTGTCCTGACAACTGTAATTTTTCTTTACTCTGATGGGACTGAAAAATGAAAATGCATAATATTTTCGCCATATTAGAGTTAATAAAGTGAAAGGATAGTATAGATAATCCACATTTTAATTATAAGAAATTAATAGAGCGTTTACACATAAGGAGGTTAGTATTTACTATTTACCTGAATTTCTGAGTTCGTTGACTTTGTAGGCGAGGTTGGCCCACACGCGGCGCGCGGCCACGGCGCTCAGCCGGCCCACTGTTTGCACCGTGTGCCGCGCCTGATCCTCGGTCACCGCTACAATTTCATCTACAATCACCAAACCATTACTTTTGTATGGAGACTGCCAACTCAGTACTAGTTACTCAAGTTGACATGCACTAATTTTGGGACTGTAGGAAGGTGATCTATAAAATCAGTAATATTGTTGAAGTTTTTAGTTTGGGACAATCCTATGCAAGCTGCGGTAGCCTTATGACTAGGGCGTCGGACTTGCGGTCATGTGGTTGCCGGTTCGAATCCCACCCGACGTGAAAGCAATCGTAACACAAGCTTTTAGCTTAGTGCAAGGGGTTAAGGCGAATACTAATAATAATTTGCGACCCACGCTGCTACTAAGCTTTATAAAAATATCCAATATAAAGATACTCATAACCAGTATTACAATCGCTTAAATGTATTCTTGGTCCGCCTATAGTATAATTATGCGTAATAAAATAAAACAAACATGAATGTTGAAGAAACAAAGGAATTGAGTACAATACACAAGAGCTGTCATTTGATCGTTGTTGTCAATAACTTTATAAGAAATCAGATTATATTACGTTGTACATGTATGTTGCCCGCGTCACGTATTACTTGCGTCCCAAAGGACTTTTGGAGACAAAAGATAAAGAAATCGGTTCAGCGGTTTCGTCTTGAAAGCATAATAAACAGACAAGGTTTACTTTCAAAATCATAATATGGTATTTAGGTATTATAATATGGATGAGGTGGTTATCATCAATAAGAGATAGCAAACATAGGTAGTCATAATTTGCTTCGTAGGCAGTTTGTCCTTAAAATGTACTCAGTTACTGAATCCTGTTACTTATCATTAGATAACGTTATCTAGTAGATTGTTCGATCTTCTATAATAAAAGCGTTGCACAATTGCGCCTTGAGATTTAAAGAGCGAGTTGAAGAGCGTGAGCCTGGCATGTGTATGTACATAGGTAGTATGGTACCTATCATAGCAAGAGAACGCAATAAAGTCAACAGCGGTCAACATACGCCTTATTTGTTTAATTACAGAGATTTAGCTGGTTGACCGGAAAGATTTGTTTGTTTGTTTATTATTATACACCTCAACTCTGAAATTTTACCATATATTCTCTGCAACATACTAATTCCTTGTAATAGTGAGGATACGAGATGTTAAAAAAGTTTTAATAAAATCTGCTCAGTACTTTTTGTATTAAGGAGACTATGGTCATGCGCCAATTTTTTTAAAAGTAACTTTCATTCTTGCCTGTATAAAGATATACCAGTTGTAACTGATCATGCAATAACATGACACTACTCACTGCTTGGTTCCTCCTTCACGCCGACAGGGGGTAGGTAGTAATCTAACAGCTGCATCGCGTACATGGCGCCTACATCTACGCCCTGGACCGCCTTCTGGCCGTAAGCAGTTGACAGCAGGGCGTTGGCTTTAGCCCAAGATAACTCCTTGAGGGAGTGAACTCGCTGTTCAGCCGCGACGCGAGCGATGTGTACCTAGGAAGAAAGTAAGTTATACTATTAAAAAACTGCTTCACTAGTAGCATAGACCTAAGGATACGGTGAGCACATTCTGCGTGACCGGATCAAATAACAATAACAAAATGTAGGATAGCTGTTGATAATTTTGACATTAGGACGACCAACACCTCAGTCCACCCGTGACCATGGATGCTGTAAAGGATCCGAGACATATCAGATATAGATCATATGTTCGATTCATAGGTCGAGCACTGTTATTCGGTTTTTCTATGAAGTTCTAACTATTTTATATTTTACTAGCTTTACGCCCACGGCTTCGCCCGCGTGGTTTCTCAGTATGTATTATACATATTAACCTTCCTCGAGAACCACGCTATCCATTGGTGACAACAGCATGAAAATCGGTGCAGTAGTTTTTGAGATTATCGCGAACAGACAGACAGACGCGGCGGAGGACTTCGTTTTATAATATGCAGTGATGGTGATTATATAAGACGATGGAAGACCCAATTATAATTTGGAAAGATTTGATAGTTTTATGTTTATGAATGAACTGTAAACTATGTAGATACCTAATAAGCAGCTTTTCCAAGGTTTACTCACGCACTTCAAGCTGATTCTGTAGTCGATTAAATGCATTCGCAAAAACATACCTACATAATTATAAATAACTAGCTCTGCTATGCAGTGCTACCCGCATTAATATCATTTTCACCAATCCTGTGAGAATTTTCAGTTCCTTTCTTGCAGATTCCTATACTAGTCATAGCAAAATAAATTATCTTTCTTTCTTTCTTTGAGATAACGAGAGAGTAGTTCGATATTGTAGTAAAACAATATTTGAATCAAAATTATTAGACACCGTATTATAATTAAAATTTCAATGGATATTCTTCACCAATTTATTATCTTATCCTATGAATACCGACTACTTTTAACATTAACGGACTTTCGTCCGCAGTTTGCCCTTGAATAGTCTAGTCTGTATGACCTTATACGTTGAGAGTCAAGTTCCAACGTAATTTGCGTATGACGAATAGATTAATAATAAAAAAATAATTATGCACAATCAAGATTGACAATAGCCACAATACCTAATAGGTCCAAGTAGGTACAGTACGCCTAAATGTACTTAATGTTTAGTTAATGTACCTAACTAGTTTCCCAAAATCTTCGTATTCATACTTTTGGACCAAGACCTTAACTCTTTTCTTAGGTACTGTAAAACAATAATTGCGACTTCTAGTTCGTGGGTTGGAAAACTCAACTGATTTTAGCTCATGCTACTTCTACCGCTTCTATGCCCATCGCATTGCCCGAATACAGCATAACTAATAGTTCTTACTTATCGCAATCAATTCAAGTCTCTTGCAAACTAAATGTGACTAATATTTTGTCAGGTAGTATCGTTCTCCGAAATTTCTTTATCTACTTGTCTTTATAGTAACAAATTTTTAGTATGATCCTACGAAAGAGAACAGACGACGTAATCACATGAATATATTTAGAGGTCATACTATTGGAATGTATAGCTTGATGTTTGGCCGAGCTCGCGAGCGTACTTTATTCCACAGAACTGGTAAGACCTCTTTATCTGTTCTGTGCTTCATTCGTGGTGAAAATCAAGAAGAATTGGTTAAAGACTGTTTAGGCTGTGTATTGAATGAGTATCACGCTGTTAGCCGACCTTCTTCTTATCAATATTTATTATTCCGGTTCATTGTCCACCGCGTGATAGTAACAAGCAACGGCTATCTTATCAGAGTCGCTGCACTGCACGATTTTCAAAATAAAACCGGTACAGCAAGAGTTAGAGAGGTCTCCTTACCAACAAATTCCTAAAGGAACGTAAAGCTAGAATGTACTGTAAGTTGTTTCACTAACCACAGTACAAGGTACGTACAACGCTACCGGTTACGTACGTGACTAACGGCACAACAGCCGAGCAAGATGCAAGCCAGTTTCAATAACAACTATTTATAGAAAACTGGCATATTTTGTATTGAAATACAAATACCATAGGTAAGATGAGAATCGCCATGGACATCGTCAACCTATTATCATCTTTGTACTATACCATCATGCCTGTTTTCCAAAAGGGGTCAGGCAGAGGCAAGTCTTAGATCGATAGATATTCATAGACTGGTGGTATCGGCATACTAATGCCTGTACATACACAGTTATTTTTAAGGTGCCATGATAAGGGGTGAGCCTAAAGTTATATCATCTTCTCATGCCATTGACATGGTATCCTGGGTTCGATCTTAAAGCAATTTGGTAATTCTTTTGAATGGAATAATGCACAATTACTCAAATCACCACAATAAAACCTTTAAGTTCGCTTTTATAAAAATAAACTGATAGATGATAATGATATGGATGTGGAATGTGGACGAAGCAAAAGAAGTATGCAAGAATCGTAGCAGATGGCATTCTTTAGTTTCTGCCTACCCCTATGGGAAAAAGGCGTGAGTGTATGTATGTATGATAATGATAAATTGCTTATTTAATCCGGCGAATAAAGAATCGCCGGCTCTGGTATTAAGTTGATACCCAATGCTGAATTATATTAATTAATATGCTCCAAATCGTGAAACCGCAATCGACCCAAAATCTACCGGTTCCTGGTACACGACAACCGCTACCAAGCAGTTCCTATTTCCTAATAAACTTCGAACCGGTCCGAGCGCGAAAACAGAAACCACAATTGCATACTTTCAAGTAAGTATGCAACTTGTTTTATAAACAAACAGATCACAAGTGACGAGTCGTTAATGTGTAATAACATTGCATCATGCGCGCACATAACAAGTATCGCTGACACAGTGACAGAGCAACATCCTGCTATTCATCTACAAGTTGCACTTCGACCCTGAACTCTATAAGACCACTTCCTGTAGTAACAGATAACGAGAGCCTCTGGTTCCGGAATGTTCTCGAACTTAAGAATAAGAGCAGCTTTGATATCATATAAGAAAACATACTGATTCATTGGTCTAACTCTATCTAGTGATCACGAGCGCGGCTGCTGGGTCGATCCTGGGTTCTAGTGTTTCTAAGAGTCGCTAGACTGATGGCTCGATTAGGAGAGTGGTCGAGCAATCGGTTCGCCACTTCGGCCCCTTTACATGGTATCTAATAACATACTAGCAAACAATAAGAGTTCCATAATTAAACCTCCGCTTTTACCCTCGGGAAATGCAGCCGGGATGGTATGTTTATGTTATACTATTGATATTATAAACATACTTTGTTTCAACATGCTAGGCAAACACAAACCTGTTATTTACATTTTGGGTGAGACATGAATAGGAAAGCTGCGTGTGATTTATTGTTACCAGTATTTCCAACATTTATGTATTTTAAAGGAGTCACTTAGCCGATACTAAAAAGTGCTACACTACGTGGGGCTAAAGATGGTGCAACTGAAACATGATTTTTTGATACTAGTGTAAGATTACTTGAAACGAAGGCTTGAAGGCTTATAGGGGTTGATGCCCTTCCCCTACCTACTGCCATTACGGTCGCCGAATGTGTCGACATGTGCTGGAAATTACCTACGTAATCCGAACGAACTCTTATCGTGTACCGATATCAAAGCTAGTAATGCGTTTAGATAAAATTGATCCAAAGGTGAGCCAACTTCATTATTTTTTGTTTTTTGGATTCTGCTAAAATAGACAATTTATCTGCTACTACAAAAGTTGTGAATAAGTTATACCCAATGTCGCAATTCTTACTGCTATGACTCCAAAATTTTATATTTTCGCGAAAAGAACAGATAGGCTTACGCTTGACCACAACTTGCCTGATGTTAAGCATTGAAGTGGTCTACGATGGAGCGCGCTTGCCTAGAAGGTACCTATTCACTCACTCACATTCACTATTAACATAAAAAATAATTTGTCGCCCAAGGACGCAATCAGTCTGATATCAGATGAGATAGTAATGACCAAATGCAATACTATTATTATTAATATGCGAGATACTTTTCATCTGCAAACCTTGTATATATATATATAAAAAGTCACAAGCATATATTACTCTTACCTTGGTTACATGTGGTGAGATTCTGGATAGGACAGCCTGTTTGGTGGTCTCTACAATCACTTTGGGGGGCTCCGTAACGAGTGGCACGCGGCGCTCCAACTCGTCGAGGGCCGCAGACATCTTGGCATCACCAGCCGCTAAGGGACTGGCTACATAGGGCGCCGCTGTGGTCGCTGCCTGGACCACACCCGCCTCAGCAGTGGATAGGGCCCATTCAAGCAGGGAGTGTGCCCCTGTAGGAATGGTTTGTGTTAGTTGTTATTATAGAATTTTCAGGTAAATTTGGAGTATGTTTTTACATTTCTCTTTGTAATATTAGTAATGTAGCAGGTTGTGTCAACTTAAAACAACACCTGCACTGTGCAGTGCATCTTAATGATGCTTGAGGTGTTAAAGCAGCATTTCAGTGATTTGTATTCATATAAAATGGCATTGGCAATTCTGTGCTGACTACGCACAGAACTTACTTTAGTTAGTTTTGAATCAAGTAATTGAAGTACCCCCACAAAAGTTAACCCTTTCCAACTTTGACCAAACCTGTGTCAGATTCAGTGAAACAGGTTGCGAGATGAGCGCGATCTCCATAGGATCAACTTTTTGGAACCATGCAACTAGAGTCAATACCATTCATAAACGCTTGTATAGCTTATTTGAAATAAAAACATTTGATTAGATTGATTTGATTTGGGATCGACTCTCACAGTGAGGCTTTTATAAGCCTGAAGTCTATGCATTCCAAAGATAATCAATTTTATCTTAAATTTTGATATTTGTTTAATCTAAACCTACCATAAAATACAAAAAGCTGAAAAATAAGAAAGATTACTGAATCCTACAACATCTATTGGAATAGAGTAGAATTTTATAAAAAATTATTGAACATACCTTTTACTTTAGAGTAAAAAGCTCCAACTTGTCTAACAGCAGCCCCAACTGTGGGTAAAGCCATAGCCTTCTGCACTGACTGCAGCTGCGGCATTGTTGGTGAACTCACTTCTGAAGCCATCTGTGCTCATGAAAAACACCAGCTAGTTAAACTTTTCTATTTAATGGATGGTTGATAAAAAAACGTTTTCAGGAAAGATTTATGCTTTTCTAATGCTTGTTAATAATATTAGATACTACTAAGTTTCCATGAAGGAAGAACTTTCCCTGGTAACTTAAATAAAAAAGGTAGTAATCAAATTGTAGTCAGTAGTTAATAAATATGCATTAGAAATTGCACGGCAAGATATAACAACTATGAGTCTTTACAAAGGACTGGAACACACTAAACTTGTGCGTATGTAGTTTTTGTAATAAATTTACACAAACCTTATAATTCACGAAAACTTTTTACGTTGAAAAACTTTCTAAATGAATGAACTGATCAGCTAAAAATTATTTCTTGTACTCGGCTGTATGTGTACGATTCAAGCGACCGACCGAAGTGCACTGACTGATGATAAAATAGAAAATAAAGCTGCTTGCTTGTGCGGATGACGATGCACGATGAAGTATGAATAATTTAATATCTGATTCAACTGCTTTGCTTTGCTTTGTTTGGACTTTGATCACTAATCACTATAGCACTTTTTTGTAACCAGACAGACGACATCGACATCGACACTTGAGTTTTTTTTTTTCACTTCATTTCATTTCAGTTTAGTTCTGACTAGGGATGTAAAAAGTTATCGATTATTAAAAAAATCGATTATTATTTCATAAAAATCGATTATTTATTTATTGATTTTTTTATATTAACCGTCCCCTTTTTCGATTTTTTTCTACTGGCTGGTGGTCATTAAAAAATAACAATGCAACACCGCTACCAGTCCATTTGATAGGGCAGGGGGGGCGTGTACAAGAGGTGTTATATTATATAAGAGTGATATTTAGGTAACACTATTATTTAATTTTGAGATTCCGTATTCGTTACTCTAACATAATATTGTTAACTTACCTATTCTCAGTATTTGTTACTCTAACATAATATTGTTAACTTGCCTATTCTCAGTATTCATTACTCTAACATAATATTGATAATATCGTACCTATTCTCCGTATTAAGAGAAAATAATTTAATATTTTTATTTATTATTCAAATCGTACCTTATTCTCTATACAGGGTAGAAGGTACATCGACGCACGCATGAAAAAAAAATCTGCTTTTTCATATAAAGGACAATACTTTTTAAAGTACAATGATTTTGTAAAACATAACCGACGAAAAATATCTACGCAAGGGGGTCCAGAATCATGGACTGAATTAGTGGTAAGTGGATGTGCGTTGATGTCCCTTCCACCCTGTATTATAGAGAATTATCAAAAAATCTATTTTTTTAGAAAAATTGACTGTCTCATTAAAAATCGATTTTTTGAGAGAAAAAAAATCGATTTTTTTATCGTAAAGTCACATCCCTAGTTCTGACATTGTCATTTTGACAAATCATTTCAAAATTTGAAATTATAAATGACGAGATGTTTTACAGGATTTTATAATTTATATTACAAAACTATGCTAAAAAGTTAAATTTTAATTAATTTGTAACTTTTAGGTCAAGTGTAGGGCCCAAGGCGCTGACACGCCCAAGCAATTCTTTTCCCTGTAACTATTTTATAAAATAGTCAATACTATCTAAAAGTTTCATGTGAATCGACTAACTAATTTAAAATTTTTATCCCTGCAAGCACTTCACTACATGCGGGAACGATAAAATGACTGTGGATAATGTGAATCAAAGTCGCAAAAGAAAGAGATAGCTAATATTGTGTCTTATGACGAAGAGGCAGACAGGATAGAAAGAGATGGCAAGTTGCGTATCAGTAAAATCATTTTTTTAGATAAATTTCCCTATTTACAAAAACTATGTATGAAACTCAATGTTCTTTTTAGTACTGACATTAATTTACCCTATAATTTCTATGTTTCATTTAAAGTCCTCACCATTGCAATACTGGATAGTTGGTCGCCAAATACCAATGACGAACATTGATCGCAAAATTTGTGGAACGAGGCCAGCACACGTGTACTCATACACAAACATTGGTCAAACGACGCATTCTTATTGGCCGTCGGCTGGACTCAGTATTCAGTAATCCTCATTAATTGTTCTTGTGTTAGACACTGAATAAGATATTAAATCACAATATTATATTAAAATGTCGTGGAATAGCGATACTGTGCTGGAATTCTTAGAACTTTACAGAAGAGAGCAGCATCTTTGGGATCCCAAACATCCTCTGCATAGAAATAGAAGCGAAGTTTCCGAGTCCTGGCTTAGAATTCAAGCATCATTGAGTATACATTGCTCGATTACAGATCTAAAAAAGAAGAAGGAATCATTAATGACATCTTTCAGGATGCACCTCAGCAAAAAAAAAGTTCAACCGGGATATCGTACGAGTTGGTTCGCATATTCACTGATGGAGAGCTTTCTTGGCGGCAAATATGAATGTGATAGTACAAATCAATTGGAAAATGAGGTAAATATTTTTTTTCTTCAGTTTTAGATATAAAAATCATTAGCAAACTAATAATTTAACACAGAAACTAGTTTTCAATTTAATTATACCTATAATAAAATAACTTGACTTTGACTTTGGTATGATATTGGAACAAATTGGAACCAATTGCGTAATAACTTGTACGCTCAATGATACTTTTTTTTGTCGTGTACGTTTGATTGATATTTTAGTTAAATAAATATCATAGCATTTAAGAGTATGACATTACAATAGTTTGTTAAATATCTCAAAATCGCTTAATATTGGCTTTGTTTGGTCCACATAGTTGTTTGTTTAGAATAGGTACAATATTGGCGAATTGGTGAAAAAGTTGGTAAATGTAAATTTGCAAAGTTAATCTTTTGGGGCTTAAATTACTTTTCTGAAGTCGTTTAAAGAATAATAGGTACGGACTGAAAAAGCTGAACCTGTACATACCTACACGGTATAACATTAAAAAAATATGTATCCAACCATATCTATTAACCAAAAAAGATCCCTTCGTTGTCTGTCAACATCTTTTTTTCAAGAACGCGGGTAGGTATGAAATTGAAATTAATTACGAACACTCAAGTTTATGACTTCTTGGAGCTGTAAAAAATTCAAGCTTCCAAGTCAACGCAATCAAAAGACATGGTTATTTATACCTAAATATATTATTACTAGCTGTCCGCCCGCGGCTTCGCCCGCGTGGAGTATACCTACGTTTATCACATGAAAAATAGATAATAGCCGATTCTCAGACCTACTGAATATGCATATAAAATTTCATAAAAATCGCTCAAGCCGTTTCGGAGGAGTATGGTTACTAACATTGTGACACGAGAATTTTATAGATATATAAGATTTTAGGGCCTACCAACGTATAAACCTACTACCCGTGGACCGGGAATCATGAAATTGACAAGATGGTTTCTCGAATTGAAATAGTATGTGGTGCACCTCATCTAATCGGTCCACCCTGGAGAAGCTATTGCCAGTATTGCCACCATGTGTTTACGTTCATCCTCAACAAATAAACTTATTTCATTGTTTCAGTACTTCACGAATACTGGCAACTATACTACTCAGCCAGGGATACCGGATCAGACGACTCGAACGAACAAACCGGCGTCACCGTGCCAGCAAAAGACCTCCACTACCAAGAGCAGTTCCGATATAAATTATGCAAAGAAACGAATGGACGAAGCTGTTACTTATTTAAAAAACGCAGGTGGTGTGAAGAATGAAATGGACGAATACGAGTTGTATGGCCAGTTGTTAGCGAAAAAATTAAGAAAATTAGATGAACACCAACGGGATTTAGCGATGCACGAAATTGATAATGTTATGTTCCGCGCCAAAATGCAAAGCGCACCTTCGCAACAAAGAAGTTACCCTACTTCCCCGTCACCTGTTCCACGAAAGTTGAAATCCCCCGTATTTATAGTCACCCAACAAAATCCCACGAATATTCAATATGAGGACGAAAACATATCATATCAAGAGCAGACTCCATCTTAGAAGTTACTTGAGAACGACAGTGGACATTGATTGGAAGCTCGTTGGCTGAGGAATCGCGGCTAAGAATCCGTTTGGATTTGATTTATGTCGAGTCTCGCGGTAGCAGCAGTAGTGGGCTAAGTGAGAATGATAATTTATTACAGAAAATATTTTTTTACTTTTTTTACATACGTTGTTTTTTAGAAGAAAGTACACAAGGTGTATTTATAGTAACTTAACTCATTGTAAATATTAAACTTAGGATTAAACATTAACATAGTTAATATGCAGGAATCCTCTTTTGGGAACACCTATTTTTTTAAATGTGATATTTCTTTAAGGCGTAGCACAGTCTATTTGTTTATTATTATTAATGCAAAATACTCAAATAAAAGCTTTGATTTTGTCCCCGCCTCTTTTTACCCAGTTTATGCCCAGGTATTTTGGGCAGAAAAATAATTGCCTTCCTAGTTACCTAATAATTCGGAATAAATGCAGCGGTTAATTTTGGCGAATAGAAAGGTACTAAATGTCTAAATTACTGATTTCCTCGTTGGCCGTAATTTGGACTTTATTCTGTAGAAATATTTGGTAGGTACCTACTATTTTACAACAGTGAACGCTTAAATAGCAGGTAGGTATACATTTACAAAAACTAATACCGCGTTTCATTACAATTTTATATGTATATTGTGCAATTAACAGTGACACTGGTTTCGTGACAAACAGTGAACGTGTACAACAAAAAAAAAAGAACTTACATCATGCTCTAGGCATACATTACCTGGAATTCACGTATAGAATCATGAAAGCAGTGCTATTACTAGCCTATTATGTGCCAGGTGCGAGCTTCTGTAACTGCTCCCTTGTATTCAAATTAATGTTTTGATCTAGTAATTTCTGCACTTCTTCGTGGTTTGCACTCTGTGCCTGGGCACCGCTGGTACCGCATTATAGTAGGACTTGCATATGCTGCGGGCCTCGCGCAAAAAATAGCCCCGCCTATTCAAGTCCAGCAACCTTCGCCCGAGCTTAATTTATTGAATGAAACTTGTTAATACACTAAAAGATTATGAAGACACTAAAAAGTCGTCAAAGTGGATTATTCCATATCAAATACTGAAGTGTATTGAGTATTGTTGTTTTACTACTTTATACTTGAGAATCTACAGTAGGTCTAGGGCCCTTCAATACAAAATGCTAAAGGCCCCGCGCTTCCTTAATATAATTTTCTCCCTAGTGAATACATAAAGGAATTGATGATGTTTTCCGCTAATTCTATTTATATAACAGTGTGACCCACACTACAAACGATAAATTGAGGGTATCGGCACAGTATTAAATACTGTGGTATCGGCATGACTCAAAGCATGATGATATGCGTGCGTAGCGTGTTTGGTTCAAAGATCAAGGTGTTAAGTAAATAATAATAATTTTATTATGCCTGTATATCAGCTACGTGAACTATGAACTAGCATCAATTACTTTAACTAATGACTAACCAAGACAAAAGTACAACATTCGTTGTTGATGCCTTGTTGTTCTTGGTAGGTATACTCTTAAAATAAGAGGTAGCGAGGGATGTGAGACTAGTGGTCCTAAGTGCGACCGCTACGCTAGAGGTCCTGGGTTCGAGCAAAGTGTTATTGGGTTTTTTGTTTAAATTCTCAGTAGCAGTTCGGAGTCTGGATTTGTGTCCAATTAATGGCAATAGGCTCGTCCCCTATTACATGGGACCTAAACATACCGGCCAAGTGTGGGTGCTCATACATTAGTACACCTCTGCTTAACCCTTCGGGTAATACAGGCGTGGTATGTAAAATAAGAGGGGTTAGTCTATATTTTGTCTTTCGTTGTGTCACCTTGGGCGCCAAATTAATTATATATTTTTTTTGGTTTTTCGCAAATCAATCAGTTTTTATCACATTCTACGATATTGACAGTAATAATTGCGACATCAACTTTATTATTATTATTTATTTACCATATTCGCAACCGAGTACAAAATCGTTTGCTTAAAAATCGCAACTACATGATACCGATGTAAATAAGGGGGTTCGGGAAAAAATTACAATTTCCACTACTATCTGCTACGCTAACCATGTTATATATGAATAATTTGTGAAAAACAAACAAACAAACAACAAAAAATAATTGAATTTGGGGCCCAAGAAGAGATGGGAAAATTAATTAATAATCATGAATAGGCGAGGCGGCTATAAACAACCAGGGAATCGCCTTCAGATGGTCAAGGCCCTCCGTCTCATTCTAGAAAAGTGAAAGGAGAGGCGTCATGGCGTCCTAAACTTCCGGCTGACACACTATGCTTTCAGGGCATGGTTGCTTCGGCAAATAATTATCTGTGTACTGCATCGTCAAGAGAGAACACGGTGAAACATACGCTCGTGTTGTCGTTAAAGAGATATACCTCTCGCAATTTATGGTCGTCTCAAGCATGGTTAGAGTGAGAGCGCGTACCAAGTGGTTCCCTTTGTAAGGAAGTGATTGCCACAAAATAGGCCGTGGAATGGGATAGGAAGACTGCTCGAACCATGCCAATCCGCGCCCAGTAAAGAAGGCGCAGGAAAAGGGCGGTTATCAGCCTGCTTTATCTGTCAATCGGCTACAGGCGGCGGACTTCAATGTCGGCGGGGGGGAAATCATCACCATCGACATAAGGCTCAAGATGACGGTGCGCTAGGTGTTGCTGCTCTGTGATATTAACTGTTCCCCTCAATAGGTCCGCAGAACTCAATGGCGGCCGACCCATACATGCTGGCTGCTGCTGGCATGTAGACATGTGTAGCTTTAGTGGGCCGGTCACCTACAACGGGTAGAGTCCACGCCCTTTCGCCTTCCCCGGGTGGCGGGAAACCATGACGAATTCCACACACACACACAAAAAAAACGCTTGATGATAATGGATATGGATACATTATTACATTTTTAATATCCTTAAATAAAGAGATTAGTACTTTTAGCTGTGGAAAAAAAAATGAAAGATTGGCTATACATTTTTAAATATAAATAAAAAATACTAAAAATATGTTACATAAATAATGCAGTTCTTTTTTAGTTTATAATTATTAATAAAACGTATTCTCGTCACTCTGCGTCTCTATTATAAACAGCTGATTGTCGCGTTTCGTTTAAGTGAAGTAACAAAAGATTGTTATTCTTCTATTTTTATCTCTCTCTCACTTATTCTTTAGTCAACATGCTATCCTGCTGTCAACTGAGTTTTCAGTTTACTCGAGATTTGACATTACATTACTTTGTTTTGGTTTTGGGGAAAAACATAATTTTAAATGTCGTTCAATGAAACAATAATAAAAATATTGGTGTTTCATTATATATTAACGTCTCAGCCAAACGAATTACTATTACTATGGCTACTATGGTGAAGGAGAAACGTAAGGAAGTAAGTGAGATTCTATAAGATTTAAGAACTAAACAAACTCCTTTGTCCATTTACGCAGCAAAACATTGCAATTGAAAGTAGTGTTACTATTTCTGTTTTGGTATATTCGTTTCAGCGTAATATTGTTTTCAGGTAGGTATGGTTAATTATAGTGAACACAGAGTGGCTGACTTACAATCCTTGTAAAATGACCCTTAGATAAAGAATGTGTTGTGGCATGAAACTTTTAAGTGCATTACATTTCAACAAGTTGACTGTGTCTTACTTTTTAAACACAAATAAAGTGGGTTAAAACCTGGGTTATAAAAAAGTATAATAGCTTATGTATTGATATGGATCCCTTTTTCTTATAAAAACACTTCCTTAATTTAATGTTTCAGAAAAAGAAATCAAAAGAAAAATGTCACAGGGCTATTAGGGAACTGTCTCCTGTGACTACACAACCTCCATTACTAGAAGAATTTGTTGATGCTGTTGAGACACCTATTAGCGACATAAGATCCTCAAAGACTGTGATAACAGAAGACAAAACAAACACTTGTGAAGTAACTGAAGATACTGAAACTAATCTAAGCATAGAGATTATTGCTGATCCTAGAATAAATTCAGACGAAATTTGTAGAGAACAAGTTGTTTTAGAAACTAAGGCAGTTAATCAAGACGGTACTGTTAATGCACCAAAAGTCTTAACTGAACATGCAGTAACCAAAGTAGATAATAAATTGAATATTGATACTAAAGAGGTTCCACTACACAATGTTGAAGTCAGTTATAAAGAGTTAAGTAAGAAATTAGAAAGAATAGCTATACCTATTGAGACTACACAATCAATTTCAAGAGAAAGAGAATATGAACTTTTACATGCAGATACTTCTGATATGGCACAGGAATCATCATTTGAATATGTAGAAGAAAATGTTATGCCATCAGCACCATGCTTTGAGGAGATACCCCAAAGTGAACCATATGAAGAAGTTGTTATATCTAGCAAGCCTAAAATAAAATGTATGCCTTTAGAAGATGCTTTGAGAATGTGTGGAGGAAAAGAGATGGAAGAAGTTAGAGCTATGAGTGAAAGAGAGGAGCAGATAGTAGAAGCAGGTCCTAAAAGTGGGCCAGAGCATCCGCTAGTTGATTTGCTTTCTACATTCAGGTTTGTTTAATATTTGATAAAAGTTTTTAATTGAAAATTTTAAGTAAAATTCAACCATTATGTCATTGTCAGTCCAATTAAACTCAAGGGAAATGTTCTCCATCTAGGTCATCGCTAATAGCAGTCGAGCGGGAACGAATACAACTTGCCTGTGGGTTTGCTGATGAAGAGAAAAGTAGAGGCACTCTATGGAAGGTAGAGAAGCGCCATGTTAACATATCAGAAAAATGCCAGTGTGGTCTTAATGTAGATCTGAGGGCTAGTTATGAGCATGCTGAGCTGGTTAAAGAGAGGTTACCTGTTGCTAAACTGAGGCTGGAGAGCCTATTGAGGGATGTGCAGGACTCCTATTGTCATCACCAACATGCAGCTCTGTTGGCTCACTGCCAGGTAATTTATTTTGCTTTATCAAGTTGGACTCAATAATATGGAACCCAGTGTCGTAGCGTGCCTTGGAGGGGCCCTGTATCAAAATTAGTTTGGGGGGGGGGGGGGCTCGGGGCGGCAAATGAAGGTTTAACAGTTTGGGCATTTTTATTTTTAACCTCCCTTTTCTGTTTACTTTTTCTTTATACGTTAGCAGCCCCTGTTGCCCCGGAGGCACCGTGTCATTTATACCCGAGCCACTTGTGTGCAGTTCTGTTTGTAAAAGTAAACAAAAGATAATAAGATACTTTTTCAATTAGTTATTTTGTTCAGTTCTTCCTGCTTTCTCCTAGCAAACTCATATATGCCACAAATTGTAATGACGCTCACTACTTTGTGAGCATTGATTGGCTAGAGACATTATTCGAAACACTTCATAATCTTCCGTTAATTAATACCCGTTTGAAATAAATAATATATTTTTAGATAGAACAGTTAATATCAGAGACAGTCCAATGCAACAAAGGCGCGATTCGCGAAGCTTTGTCTTTAATACTACAAGCGTTACGGCTGAGTGACAATGCGCCGGAGGCACTTGCCAGCGCTCTACAACGCTGGGCCGCCGCGCTGTCGGCCGCGCTGCTCGACAACAGGGATCTGAGACAACTATTGTTTCTGATGCACCATCTGTTCAGGTCAGTAGTTAAGGAGGACAGCGGCAGAATATTCGACGATGATGTGATGTCTCTACATTAATTTGATTTTTTTCATCATTCATTATCAAACCATTACATTGTCCCACTGCTGGGCACGTCTCTCCTCTCAGATGAAGAGGGATTAGGCTATAGTCCACCATGCTACCCAACTGCAGGTGGGCAGACTTCACATGCCGTCAGGAAAATCTCTCAGGCATGCAGGTTTCCTCACGATGTTTTTCTTCATCGTTTAAGCGCGTGATAATTAATTATTAATACGCATATGACTTCGAAAAGACAGAGGTGCGTGCCTTGGATTCGAACTCGAGACTTTTGACTTAGCAGTCCATTGCTCATATCACAAGGCTATCACTGCACTAATAATTCCGAAATAATTTGAATATTGTGTTTCTATTTTGTTTACAGGCAGTCCCGCTCAGTTCAGTGGGCGGCGGTGGTTGTGCAGGCGCACGTGGACTGCGCATGTCCGTGGCGCCTGCTCGCTCTGCTGGAGCTTCTGCTGGCTCGACCCCGCACTGATACCGCCCTTGAGTGTACTGAAGGTGCGTATATATTGACCTGTGACCCTAAAGGGTTCGAAAGTCCACAGTTCGCGGCCATAACATCTCTGTGTTTTGAAATCGATTGTGTAATGATGTATTACGCTAGGTGTCCAAACGTAACTGTATTGTTAGCTGTGTTCACACAAAAACCTTTGGTATTATTAACGCAATCTATGTCAAGATGCAGATGTCTTTCGCTACCTTTTGTAGTCCGATTGTACAAAAAACATACAAGTTCCATAGATATACAGGCAAGGTGGCGGACTATAGAACAACTGCCGATCCCGAGAGATTCATCACATTCTTTGGCGCGGGTAATAATGAGTATTATTTTAAAGACTAGCTTCTGTCCGACACTTCGACTGCATGGCCTCCAAATTTCTAATCTAATCTAGATAAAAGTCCAATCCAAGTATCCTATATGTTAGTCCAGGTTATAAATTATTTGTGTGCCAAGTTTCATCCAAATCCATTCAGTGGCTTTAAACTTTTACATTATAATTTTCGTAAGAAGTAGGATTACCTTAATTTAAAAGGTCCTGATTGGAGAAACCCTGGGGTCTTTTCGCTTTAGAAGCTGAGGAGGCTTGGGAGGAGGTGGACAAGCACGGCGGCGGTGGCGCAGTGAGCGAGGGCACGCTGCGGGAGCGGGACCTGCTTGCCTTGCTCCACGCGTTCCCTATCAGGGACCTGGTGGCCCGTTTCGTGTTGTTCACACATTCTGTAAGTATGTTGCAACAAGTGGTTTGAGCAATAGTTTCACAGTGTGCTGAAGAGTTCGTACTTACTGTTACGAGCTGGGGTTCGGGATAAATTAATTAACACCAATTTACCAATAAACAAACAAACACTTTAATTAAATACACTAAAACACAACAATAAATCACCACAACGTCACTATAGTTGTACACTACACTCAACAATATCGCACAATTAATCACTTGTTAACTCACTTCGATCTTCACTTGTTCGCTTCCAACACAAGACTACTCTGCCTAGCCCTCACGACCGGTATTTATACGCGCAATGAAGATTCCAGAGTCGAATTGTCGCGATAAGTCGATAAATATCGCGTAGGTACCTAACCGCCTATTGTTTCCGGGCGTTGACCCGTGACCTTGGCCTTGAACGGTTATTATTTGCGAGGGGCACAGTCGGGTACATTCTTTTGTGTTTCGACGCGCTTCTATGACGGATCTAGAACCTTCGCGGCCTATCCACGTTTTTCTATTAGTTACTCGGCGTAACACTGCCCCCTCCTAAGACATGCTCGTCCCGAGCATCATTAGATCCATGATACCGCGCTAAACGATCCACATGAACGATCTTCGGAGCACCTCTTGGTCCTTTTTGTATCCGGTAGGTGACATCGTTAATCTTAGTCACGATTCTGTAGGGACCGTCCCATTTTGCCTGTAACTTAGGTGACTTTCCTTTGCTGCGCACTGGGTTATGTAGCCACACTAGTGAACCTTGGTCGAAGCCCTTGTTGTTCATCTTGCGGTCATAGCGGGTCTTCATTCTCTCGGACGTTTGTTGGCCTGATTCCCTGACATGCTCATATATGTGATCCATTCTGGTGCGTAAGTCGTTCGCATAATCAGTCACACATCGGGGAGCATCAGGGGGAATTCCGGTGAGTAGATCCGCAGGCAACCGTAGTTCTCTTCCAAAGTTCGCGAAGGCTGGCGTTACCGTCGTACTTTCATGGACTGCACTCCGATATGACAAAAGGAACGGCTGGATGTGCTTGTCCCAATCCCTTTGCCTGTTTCCCACGACTTTTGCCAAATACCTCTCTAATGTCTGATTGAACCGTTCAACCATTCCATCAGATTGCGGGTGGTAAGAGGTGGTTCTGGTTTTATGAGTACCCATTACCCGACACGTCTCCTGGAATATTTGAGATTCAAAATTCCTTCCTTGGTCACTGTGAATCTCTAAGGGTACTCCAAATCGACAGAAGACTTCATGAACTAACTTATCTGCGACTGTGGAAGCTTCTTGATTAGGAATGGCGAACACTTCAGGCCACTTTGTAAAGTAATCCATCACAACCATGAAATACTTGTTCCCACTTTCACTTTCCGGAAATGGTCCTGCAACGTCTAAAGCTATTCGTTCCCAGGGTGCACCAACGTTGTAGACTTTCAATGCACCCCTGCTGCGCGTATGCGGTCCTTTTACAGCAGCACAACTAGTGCATTTGCGACACCAGTCTTCAACGTCATCCCGACAGTGGATCCAGTAGAATCGCTCTCGAATCTTCAACAAAGTTCTTTTGACTCCTAGATGGCCTCCTGAACATCCGTCATGGTACAGTCGCAGGACATCTGGTACCTTTGCTTTAGGGACTACCATCTGTAGGTGACACTTGTCCCCTTTTGCATTTTCCCATTTACGGCACAAGACACCGTTCTGTATCAATAAACTGTCCCATTGAGCCCAATAACTTTTCGTCACTGTGCTCAGCGCTGCAACATCACTCCATGTTGGTTTCGAGGCGCCAGCTTTCATCCGTTCAAGAATCGGTTTAATATCCGTGTCAATTTCCTGAGCTTTCTGTAAGGTTTCCTTCCATTCATCACTCAGGTCTGTTTTCAGCATCCTCACGGAAACTGCTTCCTTAGCCTCTTGTCTGACACAGTGCTTGCACATTTCCGGACAAGGTCTTCGTGACAACGCATCTGCGTTACCGTGAGATCTGCCACTGCGATGTTCAATTACAAAGTCGAATTCCTGTAGTAGCTCAATCCACCTTGCTACTTGTCCTTCCGGGTTTTTAAACTGTAATAGCCACTTCAGTGCAGCATGGTCAGTTCGCAAATGAAATTTCCGTCCCAATAAGTACTTGCTAAAATGTTGTAACGTCTTAACTATTGCCAGCAGTTCTCTTCTTGTGACGCAGTAGTTCCTTTCTGGTTTTGACAACGATTTGCTGAAGTAGGCTATCACAACCTCCTGATCACCTTTTCGCTGTGACAAGACGCCACCAATTCCTGAATTACTTGCGTCGGTGTCCACGATGAACTCATTTTCGGTATCGGGGTAACCCAGAATAGGGGTATTGCAAAGACGTTCCTTTAACTCCTGGAAAGCACTTTGACAGTTTGCATCCCAGCGGAACTGCGACTTTTCCTCCGTCAGTTTGTGTAAAGGCTTCGCAATGTCCGAAAAATTCTTCACAAACCGTCGATAGTAGGAGCACAAGCCCAAAAACGCTCTGACTTGCGTCGTATCTTTTGGAACTGGCCAGTCTTTGACAGCAACTATCTTCTCTGGATCCGTTTCAACACCCTTTTCAGAAACTACGTGTCCCAAAAAACTTACTTGGTGTTTGAAAAATGAGCACTTTTTCGGACTCAACTTTAGATTGGCTCCTTGAATTTTCGATAGCACACGTTCCAGGTTTTTAAGGTGTTCATCAAACGTACGGCCCACAATGATGATGTCATCCAAATAGACCAGACATGCATCTCCAATTAGGCCAGTAAGCACTAGTTCCATGAGTCTCTCGAACGTGGCAGGAGCATTGCAGAGTCCAAACGGCATGACTTTAAACTGCCACAAACCCTTTCCTGTAGAGAATGCTGTCTTCTCCTTGTCTTTTGGGTCTATTTCCACTTGCCAGTAACCACTTTTTAAGTCCAGGGTGGTAAACCATTTCATTCCGGTCAGCGTGTCTAGAGTGTCATCAATCCTTGGCAATGGGTAGCTGTCCTTCTTCGTGACATCGTTCAGTCGTCGATAGTCAACACAGAAGCGCATACTGCCATCTTTCTTTTTTACCAGCACCACAGGAGAACACCACGGACTAGACGAAGGCTCTATTACACCATCCTTCACCATTCCCTCAATCATGGTCTCCACTTCCTTCTCACGTGCAACTGGTAGCCTCCTGGGTCGCTGACGAATTGGTAACTCATTGCCAGTATTAATCTTGTGCTGAACCAATCCAGTCTTTCCTATGTCTGCGTCATTTGAAGAGAAAATGTCAGCGTACTGGAACAACATCTTCTTGGCCTTGTTTTTTTCCTCTTCAGACAAATCATTCCGAGAGTCTTCTAAGAGCGTTGCCACGTTCAACTTCGGATTTGGCAAAATCTTGCCAGTACACTGATCATTGCATCGTCGCATCCAGGCTACTTCTTCACAAGTACCCATCAATGTGCCCTTTTTGATAACTTGCTCCTTATCGCTTGGGTTCAATATGCGTACTGCTGAAACATTGGTAGCCCTTACCAACGTTCGTGCCATCTTCCATGGGAAATCATCGTCCACCCTTTCTATGAGAACGCATCGATTTTTCTGATCAGCATTCTTAGGTAGAGTGACATGGACGACGGTTTCCGACCTAGGGGCGAGAACAATTTTCTTCAGGCAGAATACATTCCCAGGTGTTGCACCTTCCATAAACACTTCCTCTGAACCGCACTTTAATACTCCTTGATTCACATCGATCTCACAACAGTACTTTCGCATAAAGTCCAAACCCAGGATGCAATCATCTACTATGTCGGCTATGATGACATTATGCCGATATAATCTGTTTCCAAGTTTCAGTTCCATCTCCTTCTCGCCTCGGACGGGTATGTGCTGACCAGTAGCTGTTACAAGTTGTATGCTATCACGGTCATAGATAGAGTCCCCAAGAACCCGACGTGCCACCTGAGAATTCACGACCGTGCGAGAAGCTCCAGTATCTAGTGTTAGCCTACAGGGTGTTCCGTTGACTTCGCCTTTGATGGTCAGGCTGTTCCCATCATGGGCTTGCGAGATCGAAATCCTTGGGGCTCTTTTCACACCAGCCAGCACCCGCCCCGCAGTCCTGGCTTTTTCTAGTTTCCCTGCTGCTCTTCGGTGGTGGTTTCCACCACCCTAACTTTATCGCCCTGAGTCTTCTCACGCCACGTTCCCTTAGGGCAATTCGCCCTGAGATGGCCCTTCTCTCCGCAAATATAGCATCTAGGCGAAACACCATCCCTTCGACCTTCGCTGCGCTTCGCACAACCCACCTGGAAGTGGCCCTTTTCTCCGCAAAGGTGACATGTTGGTAACGCAACTTCCCGAATGCGGTGAGCCCGATAGTCCTGTCTGACCGCCTCTACTTCTAAGGCATGGGCCAAGGCGTCTTTAAGAGTCTTGTGGTGCCCAAGTCTTACAGCGGCTCTGACTTCCAAGTCACGAATTCCATCGACGAACGCCTGGACCAGGTTTCCATCGATTTGCGCAGGTGTTGACTGGTAAGCTTTCCGAACCATCTTTTCAACTTCTACAGCCCACTGCTGTAGGGTCTCGGCACTACGCTGAACCCGGTCCTTCAATTGAGCGCGGAACACGTATTCCAGGTGTGCGTCACCGTATCTAGAGTCCAATGCCTCAAGCAGTTGGTCATATGTCATGTCCTTGCCAAGGGCTTCCAGCACTGATAAAGCCTGGTCACGGAGGCATAAGGTGAGAGCCGTCATAGCTTGATCTTTGTCCCATCCGTTTGTCTTCATAAAGGCTTCAAACTGGATCCTGTAAGCTGACCACGAAGAAGTCCCGTCAAAAGGTGGCACTTTAAACCCACGTAGTGAGGTGGTCATGGGAGCCGCAACCACAGGAGCCACAATTCCGTTTCCTGTCTTTATATCGCCTAGAGCCTTTTTCATATCGGCCATCTCAACTTTGGCTTCGGAAATCCAACAATCATGTAGCTCAACCTGATCTTTCACAACCTTGAGCTCCTTGCTAAATGTGGCGTGAATGTCCTTCATAAGGAGCATTTGGTCATTTTTAGCACTCTGTATCTGCTCCTGCAACTGTCGCGTTTGCTCCTCCTGCCGGCGGGCCTGCTCCTCTTTATCCTGCTGCAGCTGCTCCCGCAGAAGGCGTGCCTGCTCCGCTTCGCGACGTGCCTGCTCCTCCTTATCCTTCTGCAGTTGCTCGTGCAGTTGACGGGCCTGCTCCTGTAGCATAAGCATCAAGGCCGCCATATCAGGTCCTGGTGCAGGAGCAGCTCCAGACGGGCTAGCGGCTGGTTCTTCCAGCGGTTGCTGGCGGACCATAGGTTGTGGTGGAGAATCTCCAGAACGTCTCTGGTCCATCTCCTGCTGCCGTTGACTTCTGGTACGAATACCGTCAGTGTCTTCCTTGGGTAAAACTGGCATAATTTATCCCACTACTTCTGACACCAAATTGTTACGAGCTGGGGTTCGGGATAAATTAATTAACACCAATTTACCAATAAACAAACAAACACTTTAATTAAATACACTAAAACACAACAATAAATCACCACAACGTCACTATAGTTGTACACTACACTCAACAATATCGCACAATTAATCACTTGTTAACTCACTTCGATCTTCACTTGTTCGCTTCCAACACAAGACTACTCTGCCTAGCCCTCACGACCGGTATTTATACGCGCAATGAAGATTCCAGAGTCGAATTGTCGCGATAAGTCGATAAATATCGCGTAGGTACCTAACCGCCTATTGTTTCCGGGCGTTGACCCGTGACCTTGGCCTTGAACGGTTATTATTTGCGAGGGGCACAGTCGGGTACATTCTTTTGTGTTTCGACGCGCTTCTATGACGGATCTAGAACCTTCGCGGCCTATCCACGTTTTTCTATTAGTTACTCGGCGTAACATTACTAACTTATAATTTTAAAAGATTATATCGCACACCTAGATCTAAAGATAGTTAAGTCAAAAATCTGTGTGATTGAGTTATGCTCACCATTTCATTTTCTATACGGATACCTATCTGTTTGCTAAAACATTGTTTTATTGTTCAGATAGGTATCCGTATAGGAAATCCGTATAGATCTAGGTGTGCGATATGTGAAGTAATGTAGGTTTTATCTAAAAGTCATGAGGAATTTGGTGTAACAAGTTAACCTTTTCCGCAACCTTTTTAAGCAATTCTCCTATTATCTTTGTATGTATTTGCAATCAAGCTTATTATATTACTGAGATATGTATGTATTAATGAGTTGATGGTGTCCAGGATATCCGACAAGCTCGTCCGCACGAATGGGGCGACTCAAACGGGGGCGGGGGCGTGCTGCGGGCGTGCTGCGGCGTGCGCGCGCTGCTGCACGTGCTGGGCGGGGCGGCGCGCGCGCACAAGGGGTACGCCCGCCTGCACAGCCTCCTCCGGGACATCGCTGCGCACGCGCTGCATGCTCTAGCATGCTTACATCTCACATCTAGGTTTGTTTCTGAACATAAAAATAAAAAATAAAAAACATTTGTGTCTCACATTTAGACAAAAGCCTTCCGTATAATTAATGAAATGAAATGATATTTATTTCTGTAAATCGATCTTTTAAGACACTTTTACAAGTCGATTTTCATATATTTTCTAGTTTGCGTCGACTATAATATTTAATTTTATTCGTTTATATTCTAGATCGTTTTACGCCACAGAGTTAAAAGAGAAAATATCGGTAGAACTAGAGGCATCATTCTCCGCTGGGTTCTATTTATTCGATGGACAGGAACTAGAGAGGCTGCCAGCGACGTTGCTCGCTGACAACACTGCTAAAGACTATTGTATAACCATCATCGTTGGGTTACATGGTATGTGCTCCATCTTTGTTCAATTCTACTTAAATACAATACAAACAAATATACTCACGCCTTTTTTCCACAGAGGTAGGTAGAAAGTACAGACCGCCTCTTTCTGCGACGACATACGCATACTACGCATACTTCTTTTGCTTTTTCCACATTCATACATTTTCTTATTCACATCCAGTCTATCACAGGTCTATCTTGTTTTTTTTTTTAAAAGATAAAATATTGCTATTCCAGTCGCGCTCTGAAAATTACAAGATGAAATCTTTATTTTGGAATAAGTTTATGGATTTTTCTTTTGGAGAATGAACGTGCTTTTCTATTAACAGATAAGTCGCCAAAACAAGTAGATCTGCTATCCATAGAGTTGCCGGTGTTGTCGTGTAATATGCGCGTGCGCATAGTATCGCAGGCGGCTGTAGATCGCTCGCAAGACCACGAGTTCGCCAGAATCATACTGGAATTCTTGCTGCAGGTAAACAGAGTGAATTTGTATGACTTTTAAGACTTAGATCTGTGAAGCGTCGAATAGATTATACTAGTGATAAGTTAAATTGTTCCTATATCACGAGATAAACTCTTACCCCAGTAATGCAATGCTTACATTGGTGTGGTGGCAAATGGAAGCGCAAACGCCGCATTTTGTTGTAGTTAATGCAATTTGCTACAACAAAATGCGGCGTTTGCGCTGATTAAACTTTTTTGTGATACGTAACGTTACAATTTACGTGAAAGGAACGAGAAGCAAACAGTTTTCTTCAGCTTTAAGGATTTTTTATTAGACCATTGCGATTTTTCACGAATGGCACATACACATTCTACAAGCATGAAATATTTACCATGAAATGATAACACAATATTTGTTTATATGCGTTATTATTCACAGACAGGACTCAAACGCAAGTCGGTGACTTGCAAAGAATTGTGCGATGCAGCTGCGCGGGAGTGCGTCGGCAAAGTGTTAGCCGCGCATGCGTACTTACACACCACAGCATTGCATATATTAGCTGACCTGAATATAGGTGAGTGTCTAACGGCAGCGGTATTTTCTGCCGTTGGTTAGGATCGTATGGTTTTGTCGCAGGCGTCAATGTCCCGTGTTTCCCACATGCCCGACTTCGAGTAGAATGTGAGTCAATATGCCTATTGCTTCTTGAACGGATCCAGCTATGAATGGGCGAAGTAAATCATAGGGATCCATCATCATCAACCCATTACATTGTCCCACTGCTGGGCACGGGTCTCAGCCCACAATAGGCTTTAGTCCACCACGCTAGCCTAGTGTGGCTTGGCAGACTTCCCACGCCGTCAAGAAAATCTAACAGACTTGCAGGTTCCCTCACGTTGTTTACCTTCACCGTTTAAGCGCGTGATAATTATTATTATCTAATATACGCTTCGAAAAGTCAGAGGTGCGTGCTTTGGATTCGAACTCGAGACCTTTGACTTGCCAGTCCAACATGCCCTGCCGCCTCTTTTGGCAGCAAAGGAACATGCACCTATACTCCATTTGGTTAGGTACTTAACTAAATGTAAACAAATCATAAAAAAGGTTCTTTCATAGGGCCATTTTTCATTTCGAAATAAAACTTCACCAAAATAAATAATTTAATCATTCAAAATCACATTTTCCTTTTATATACTAGCATATCTTACTTGTTTGTTTAATATTAAATGGTAATCATGATTCTTAAGCTTGCGAACAATTAATTAAATCAAAATTTATAAATATGACACAAAGTATTGCAAAGTGCCTACTAGAAAGAATCTATAAATACAGATATTCAAAACATTTTTCAACGTTGTAGACTTTTGATAACTCGGAAAAATTTAGAAGTAGTATTGCGAGGAAGCGGAGCAAAATAATAAACCGATATTATAGGTACTTAGTCGGGTAACCAGACGTAACAGTTTTTTTTTTTTTTTTATGGGATAACTTGGCAAACGAGCAGGCTAGCTACCTGATGGTAAGTAGTCATCGCCGCCCGTGGACATCTGCAAAACCAAAGGAGTTGCAGATGCGTTGCCGAGCCTATTTAGGGAAAGGGAGGGGAAGGAGAAAAGGAGAAGGAAGGGGATTGGGGGAGGAATTGGGCCTCCGGCCCTCTCGCTCACCAAACGAAGCGCAGTAACGAAACGCTACTACTCGGACGTCGGTCTTCTGCGAGAGTGTGGTACTTCCCCGGTCGAGCCGGCCCATTCATGCTGCGAACAGCGTGGCCCTGCCACAACAATATTTACTTTACTTTCGGTCGTTTTTGTGTTTCTTTTGCCGCAAATTGTGTTAATTAGTTATTATTTTGTTCTTTGTTTTTATTGATTGTTAGTTGTGTTGTTATTAATTTCACTCCCGAATCATATGATACCATTGTAATAAAAGGTTGAACAGCTCTGAAAGCCGCCATTTTTATTGTTTACCTTTAGTTAAGTACCTAACCAAAAGGAGTATAGCTTCTCTCCCAATTATTGATCGGCTTCCAGTTCAATCAGATGCTGTTCAATACAGTATTTTACACGAAGGGACAGCTATAAGACCTCCATAATCAAATTTCTGGGTAATACCGATATCCTAAAGATTGGCTAGTTGTCATGTTCTCTTTGGGCATGACAACTGAAACCGATGAGTTTACGTTCTATCCGAGGGACGGAGAGCTTTCGATGTAGTGAAGTATGGTCACCCATTAACAGACTGACCGCGGCTAGCGCGGTTTAACCATGCAGATCGGTTGATAAGAGTAGGTATTGCTTAGCCACGAGCGCGTAATAAGTTATTTTTTAATTTAAGTCTTCACTTACAGTCGAAACTCTCGATCCATCTTGTGTGAAGACATTGAATGTTAATAAATGGCGTCCGAACTGCGTCGAGATACAAACACTTCTGGATGACTGGGCTCGACGCTGCCAGCAGTTCCTACAAAGTCTACTGCTGGAGCTGGACTACACTCCTTATACGTAAGTATAGAAGTAGTACTCTTATAGGATTACAATGTGTTCAACAAGCTTTTGCAGAGGAATGGAGTTAAAAGAAGAGATTCCTATTAGTGAATGCCTTGGTACTTAAATCGTTTTAAGAAAGTGCTCAGAGGACCATCGTCATCAAACTTTTTGAAGCGGTGGTAGCCTAATGGCTTGGGCGTTGGACTTGCGATCATGTGGTTGTCGAACCCCACCCATTGCACTACCGACGTGAACCTACTCGTAACACAAGCATTTAGCTTAGCACGATGGGTTAACAAGCATACTAGTAATGTGTGACCCACATTGCTAGCTTTTTGTTAAAAAAAGAAAACTATTGTCTCACTGCTAGTTAATGAGAAATGTAAGGTATCCATCTAGCTTTCAGAAAATCTTTTATGTGTGCAGGTTTTATGATTTTTTCCTTCATTGTTTAACCTGTCAACACGATTGTAATGAACTAAGCTAGCGACTAATTAATTATTAATACCTACGAATAAATAATACTCAGGAAATGTAACTGCGTTAAGAAAATGACCCAACAAAAGTTGTGTCCAAGTAGGCGGGGCTTCAAAATTGTGTCCAGCGCGCCATCAGTCGGACATTTTCCTTGCAAGCGAGCATATGTCAAAGGTTTTAGCTTAATATCATTGTGAATCATGATGCCATCATGTGTTGTGAAGTGGTGCAGGAGACATACAAGATTAAAGTATCCAGAGATCACTTTTCACTTGTAAGTAGTAGCTTAATTATAAATATATTCAAAGTTGTTCAAAAACGTTATCAAAACGACATGGTCAATATTATGCAAAATGAAGTCAGTCAATTTTTTACCTAATTTAGAAAGTATTTTTTCTCGATGAAATATTGAAAAGTAAATCGGTAAAATTTAGATATTTTTATAAGACTAATGTATTATTATTTTTTTAGTTTCATTGCCGATCCCATTCGGCAAAATAAGTGGATAGCTGCAGTTTAATTAGAAAGACGAGAGTATGACTGGATGCCTGTGAAAACTACCAGAGTATGCTCCATGCATTTTGATGAAAAATATTTTTACAAATCATTAAAGGGATATACCATGTTACACAAAACTGCAGTACCAGTTTGTACAAATATCCACATACCAGGTCAACAGAAACCTTAAAGGAACCTCGTGACCTATTGCCAAGGTTATGATCAGAGCAAACAAACGACCCAATTGAATACACTAACATTATTTCAACGCTCCAACAATAGATGAAGTCGCAATTCTTGTTGGCAAACCATCGGCTTTGTTCGTTTTAGCACCATACAACAAAACTAAAAAGTACCCAATCTAAGCCTTTTTAGTAACCAACGAAAAATATCTACGCGGCGGGGGGTCCAGAATCATGTCCTGAATTCATGGTAAGCGGTTGTGCGTCGATGTCGATTCCACCCTGTTTTATATACCTAGTATAATTTAAAAAAATCACAATATTATAAAATATTTAATATAATTTTAATATTGTTTTATTATTGACTTGGTCCGATCTACTTATTGCATAATATCGTCCACGCCATTTTGACCCAGATGTCATAACAGACATTACAGCACGCGGGCGAACCAATCCCTGTTTTCTCTCTGAATTTAAACCAATTACCAAGCATGTCTATTTGAAACATCGCAAGTGATTCGAATTTTGAATCGTCGTCATTTGGTTTGAAGTAGGTCCACTCTTTGAGCGGAATTTGTTCCGAGTTACGCTTCCTGAGTATTATTTATTCGTAGATTAATACGCACATAATTTAGAAGGCCTACGTCCAGCAGAGGACGATTACGATTGATGACGATGATGGTATAATTTAGGACAGTAATGAGGTGTTTATATTTTTTTTGAAATTAACCTGTTATGACTTAGAAGTTCACGAGTTTCAAAACCATACTTCAGGTTTTTCATCTTTCGTCCTTATTTCGTAAAAGCCACGTAATTATTATGAATAATTTTTCTATGGGACCAACCCTTAATAAACGAAAAAAAATCTTCTCTTCCACAATTTAGGTTCTCTCAACTCTATAAAATTTATGGAACATTTTTCGCGATATAAGGGTTGGACCTGTACAAAGTGTATATCTAAACCACAGTTTGTCCTACAGCGGTCTCGCTCTAGACGTCCAATTAACCATCGGGTCGTGGCTGTGCTCCTGGGTTCGGTTCCCAACCCGCGGCCACTGCGCCGGAGTGGTGCTGGAGTGTCCTCCGTCGGTTGCGAGTACATCGCACTAGTTGGAGCTTGCCGCTGGACGCGCCGCCGCCGGAAGCAGAGCCGCCAGACTTGTTTAGTACTGCGTATGCGCTTATGTCAACCTCATGGGGGCATTGTATACCTGTGGTAAGTTTATAATTTTTTATTCACGCTAGTACATAATTGGTTGCTGGTAAAGTTGTTGAAATTTTAAATCTAGAATGGTTTGCTTGAAATTAACGAACTCTCTAACTTTATTTATTCATTACTTTAATTGTTGACGACGTGATGGGTGTGTATGTAGTTAAGTGTACATAGGCTTTGTTTGAAATTTCAGGTCAGCTCTGGTTTTTTCAAACAAACTCAATTATATACACAATATACTACGTACTCCCCGAAAGCACTCCCCGAGGCGTACATGTCCGGCTACACATAAAGCTATAAAAATCCAGTTTACGCTGGCCGCTTATTGTATAGGAAGACTATACAATGCGAGATCAGCTTAAACTGGATTCGTATCGGGTTGACCTTTAGCCTTGTGTAC
>OY292523.1:12894229-12938298 GCA_958496365.1 Subacronicta megacephala | reverse complement strand
TCCGGGGATGACATCATGAACCTGCAAATTGTCACCCGCTACTTACTATATAACAATAAAAATTTCTTCATATATGTTTAGATAATTCAATTATGGTCTTAATTGCAATTTGAGAGGCAAAAGCAAACCCTGTCGGCTTAAAACATTTAAGTGGAACAAATTCTCTAATAAGAGAACTAGTACGGCTACACATCAAGCTATACAAATCCAGTTTTCGCTGGCCTCTTACTGTATGGGAAGCCTGTACAGTTCCAGATCAGCTTAAACTGGTTTAGTATAGGTTGATCTGTAGCCGTGTGTACAAAAAGCCACATGGATACTACATTTAAACTTTTCAATACCAATGTCCACTACAACTTTACAGACAAGACAACTTTCATTCATTCATTCGTTCATAAGAAGTATGTATGTGTCGTGAGGTACCCGGTGTCCGCGGGGGCACTCGTACTCGAACCCGATGAAGATCTTGACGGTGAGGTGGTGGTGCGGCGCCGCCTTGCCGCGCCCGCGCATCGCCGTGGACGCTCGCCACGCGCTCATTGATTCCATCCTGCAATATATATCAACGCTTATATTATACACATCCAAGCAACAAATAATTTGACGAGTTAATTTCGAACACTGTACGGATACGTCACTCGTTTGTGCAACACGTGATTCATTTCAATACGCCCCACTACCGCCACCTTATAAAAAGGCGTGCGCATCAGTGAGGGATTCGTTTGTCGGCGGTCAAGCTAAATGGAGGTAAAGTGTTTGTATTTCGTTTTAATTTTCTCAATTTAAATAAATATGACGGCGCATCGAATATTTTAGAGTGGCAACTGTGATACGTCACATCCGCTCTGACGCAACACCGAGAGCTGGCGCGATAGATGTCAGTGGGCGGCGGCCATTCGGTCACAATCCGCTTGCATCGAGCGTGCGCCACGTGTTCGGTGGAGTGTCTTAATTTATTTCTCTAATTAAGTGTTCTGAATGTTTTAGTGATTATAATTCTGTAACTTGTTAAATTATAACCAAGTGACTAAGAACAAAAGTGATTTTATTCTCCTCGCCCGATTACTCATGTCTACTTGGCCATTATCTGACCTTTGGGATCATGGATTCCCCTAACTGCAATGCCCACGAGCCTTCAAATACATTACGTCTAACGGAGACGATGCCAATGACATCACCCCTCTTCCTACATATAACCATTTTCAATTTGAATTCAGGACTATCATTCAAAACGTCATTTTCTAAATGGCCATTCCCATTCCTTTTTTACGGCAATCTATTCTCTACGAATAAATCTTATAATAAAGTCCGTTGGTGAAACACTCATTTCTCTAATAAAAATGAGCACACAAGTATTTTTTCTTTAAAGTTAATATTTTTATAGTATTAAACACGTATCTGTATATTATCCCGATGGATACATTGCGCTACATACATTACACTTCACAAATGAGTGTTGTTAACCTTTTTTGTTCATTTTGTATAGCTTAATATGTGTTAGTTAATTAAATGTATAAATACGTTTTGATAAAATTTTGTTAGGAGATAGATTGCATCCTGGGGGAGGACATCAAAAAGCTTTTGGAATGCGAGTGAAAGGAAAGAGAATGGTTTGTATAAGATGCGAAAGTAACTCTGTTTGCCTATCACCTTTTCACGCCCGAAACTCGTAAAACATTTCGATATAATTTTACACAGAGATCGTAAAATTGAAATTAGTTTCTAGTGAGCAGGCAAAATCTAGTTGTAAACGTACCGCACAGCGCAGTCCCAGGGCAGCAGGTAGTTGGTGTGCGGCAGGAAGCCAGGCTGCAGGTGCTCGGGCAGGCCCAGCGAGTGCGAGTACAGCGAGGAGGCGCCCAGGCACAGCACGGACCAGCTGGAGAAGGCCGGCAGCAGGCCCAGCGGGCTGGCCGTGTGCAGCATGCCCGGCAGGTACTCCGTCGTCGACGGCTGACGACTCATCACTTTCTCTGGATCATTCACACAAATTTTAATGTAGCCTTGGTAGTGATAGCTTTATTTGGTCCCAGGTTTTAGGCTGCCACTGGAGCGGAGAAAAGTGGAATACAACTGAATAGGCAGCTTTGACCTTGATCGTCTCTGTTTGGGCGCCAAATCCGTAATATATATATATTTTTATTTTTTTTACTTTAAACTTAATTAGAACGGCCGCAGGCCACTTACACTAACTAAGAGATAATTAAAGACACAACTAGGACACCGACTTCTCGCAGTACTCCAGACATACAGATAGGATTGTCTTCCATCCGTCCACAAACAAATCACAGTCCGGATTTACTTCCAGGAGAGCTGACAGATAGATATAGCGACATCAACTATTACTTATTCATAACCGAGTACTTTTTGAACTTTCGGCCAAAATGGACAATTTGCACTAAAGTGAATCTTAGAATTTGCGAAAAAAAAAATATATTTGGCGCCTAAGCAGAAACGATCCGCCTTAAGGTAAAAAAATACACCCTTCGATACTTGCCCGACGGAACCTGGTTGGTATACAGGTTTCGAGAACGGGATACATTATTCAATGGATGAAAATCTTTAGAATTATAATCCTTTAAAGTTGTGAGTCATTATCATCATAAATTACGCATAAATGCTGTTGGAACTTATAAATTTAAAAATGTTAGATGGATCAATCTTTTTTGTACAAAAATATAAATAAAAAATAAATATAATGAGTTACCCGTGGCAATATCTCCCCTGACGGGCACGACGTATCTGTTGTCGGAGGCGTGCGACTTGTCGTCGTCGTCTTCGTCGTCGCGCGCCGAGCCAGGCGACAGCGCGTCGGGCGCCGACCAGTCGTCCGCGGGCGAAGCGGCCGACGCGGGCGAAGCGGCCGAAGTGGCCGAGTTGGCCGAGCCGCCCGCAGACCCGCGCCGTGCTGACGTCTCTGCCACTTCTTCTGTACTGCCCTTTAGTGCGGCCGCTCTGATTCAATTCATAGAAACATGTCAAACATGTATCCGGAATGTCGCCAAGTTTAGCTAACCTAAACTAATAAAACTATAAAGAGGAAAGATTTGATTGTTTGTATTGAACAGGCTCTGAAACTAGTGGACCGATTTGAAACATCTTTCACCAAAAGAAAGCTACGTTATTCCCGAGTGACATAGGCTATATATTATCCCGTAAAATGACAAGGAACGTGTACTCCACGGAAACGGAAAACTAGTAGGAAATATTATACAGATGTTGATGATAGATGTATTATATAGAGTTCCATCAAAATATTAATTTAATCGCATGTTTCGCAAAAAAAATATTTTTTTCATATTTTTTTCCTTCTTTAGTCACATAAAAGTGTGCAAGTAATTATTGATATACATTTTAGAGATTGTTAGTTAGTCTCGCTAGAGTTACTTGTATGTAGGCGTCGATGGCTGGAACACTGGGAACTCGATAGCCTGCAGAGTAGGGCACACGCCGCACTCTTCGGCCGCGACGGCGTAGAACGTGAAGTTAGCTTTCCGCAGCGTGTACGGATCTTCCCGAGAACACTTGCACCGCCCACAGTTGCACGCTGACACGTAACGTACGCCAGACGAGTGCTCCTTGCTGCTGTCACTGTAACGTGACATACATTTTGTTACGTTACGATTTATGCTTTAATGTGGCTGTGGGATTGCATCAGGGGTCGGCTCTTAGTCCTTATCTCTTTCTGATAATCATGGACGTTCTTACGTCGGATATGTGTGAGTTAGTAAATGTGGCAGACAGAAAACTTGAGAGAGAATTGTTTGTTTTGGTATAGGCTTGTGATGAGGAGGGATGATAAGCATAAAATAGTTATGAATAGAAAGAAAGAAAAAGATTTATTCGGCCACACGCAGGAGACCAAAAGAAATAACCAAAACTGTTTGAGAAAACAAAAAAAAAGCCCTGCATGAGAACTGAACAGGCCCTATCTCAACATATTGCTACGACATAATAAAATGCCGCAGCGCCGATTTTCAGATAGGCCCTTTATTAGTGAAACCACGGCCAGTTACGCAGCTGAGGAGTTAAATATTGAAAATATTAATAAATACTTATATATAAAATAAATTAAAAAATAGTAATAAAATTGTTAAGAAAGGCGTATACCATAAATATGAATGTGGAGGGAAAGAGGGGTAGAGGGAGACCAAAAAAGGATGGGTAGTGTTAAGTCGGATATGGTGGAAAGGAGATGTAATGATGAGATGCCGATTAACAAGAATGAATGAAAGAAAAAGGACATGCCGTCCCAACCCTAAATAAATTGGGAAAAGGGCAGGAAGATTATGATAATCATGATTTATGTTTAACATATAAATGCAGTTTTTATTTGCAAAACATTCTTTAACTTATGGAAGTACTAATAAGCGCTTGAAGGTGATGATGTAAGCAATACTGACTGTTCGGGCTCTATGCAGGGGTGTCCGGTGAGTGAGAGCGCCTCGCACAGGCTGCGCGGGCGCCAGATGGCGGCGCAGGCCGAGCGCAGCCGCGCACGCGCACCGCGCGCCAGCGGGCCGCGGGCCATGCTCTCTAGCACACCCAGAGCCACACTCACCTGGCAATGTCCACATACTCATTATTTTTTCACATACTAATGTTTTTTTTAAATCGGAATGGACTCTGTTGTGTTAGGAATCGTTCATACCAAACGTATTGTCGGCCGCTGACTGTGAGCGCGCGTTACTTAGTTTATTACTTTTCCATATATATTTAACTTGTCGTTCACACCGAACCGACTATACGCTATTACGTAGTCTGTTGTCACTGACTAAGAAAATAATACGTTCGTAAGTCGGCGGCGGACAATACGTTTGGTGTGAACGATGCCGTAGGGCCACGCTGTTCGCAGCATGAATGTGCCGGCTTGACCAGGGAAGTACCACACTCTTGTAGAAGACCGATGTCTTAGTTACAAGCATTTCGCTACTGCGCTTCATTCGGTGAGCGAGCAATTCCTCCCTTAATCACTTTCCTTCTCCTTTTCTCCTTCCCCTCCCTTTCCCTAAATAGGCTCGGCAACGCATCTGCAACTGCTTTGGATTTGTAGATGTCCATGGGCGGCGATGACTACTTACCATCAGGTAGCTCGACTGCTCGTTTGCAGCAGTGTCACAGCGCATCAAGACTTTTTGAACAACTAACAATGTCAACAACTTGCAAAGGAGAACAACAATAAGATAGAGACACCACAAAAGCAGGAGCTTATCACCCTTTGAGCTCCAAGCTCCGACTAACCTTGTGAGCGTGATGCTGACTGGAGTAATGAGCGGGCAAACCCTCCGCATACGATGCCTGCGCTATTGGCAGTACCTGCAAATAAAATATTATGAGTAACCTTGAATGTTACAGAACAAAAGGATCAAAGCATTTTTTTGTGGCTGAGCAATCAGCTGATATACCACGAGTTGTATATCATTTTTTCTTTTGTGAAATTGCATCGGTTTTCTATTGACGTGGGTTGAACTCGCGGTAGCTTAGTGGTCATAACGTTGGGGGTATCTCACCAGAAGACGCAGGTTCGAATCCTTCCCGCAGTCGAATTATTCCTTCACTAAAATAACTTTATAATATTAACATGGAAAAAGCATAAGAAATACAAAAAGTCGGTTTTGTATTGTCTATACTTAATATGATAATATTATAAAGAAGAAAGGTTTGTTTGTTTGCATTGAATAAGCTCTGAAAGTACTGGACCGATTTGAAAAATTCTTTCACCAATAGAAAGCTACATTGTTCCTGAGTGACATAGGCTATTATCCCGTACAATGACGAGGAATGTACAGTTTGTTCGAATTAAGTAAGCCGATCGGAAGTTAGCCGTTCCGAACTAGCGCGGTGATAAAATCGTTTAAATATGTGTTTTAATACATAAGTATCGAAATTAGTAAACAAAATAATTAGAAATGTGAAACATATATGACTAAATATCTTTACACCGACTCTTTCTATTAAAATTTACCACTTCTAAACCACTTGCAGACAACTTCCGATCGGCTTACTTAGTTCGAACAAACTGTATACTCTTATACTATTCTAAATAAAGCTAGAGTTACCTTAGCACACCTCGCCTGTGAGAATCGCACATCGGTAGCGAGTGCATCATACAGTGCTCCGGCGGGAGAGTCGTCGGTGGAGCGCGCCGGCGGCTGCAAGTACACCGCGGACAGCGCCTGCGCCGCCTCACGCCATGACGACGCACTTGGCAACTATAGATACACGTATCATTTATGATCTTCCTGTTATTATGATAATACGATCACAAGGTCCATCTAATGACCTTGATCTTTTGTTGGGCCGCAGGGTAAGTAAAGGGAAATATAATTCTCATCTGTCCCCAGATGCTAAAGCAAAGGACTTTCTCTCGTCACCTCCTCCTTAGCAGGGCTGGATTAAGCGAATGCGGGGATTGTAGCATTATTATTATATATTATTAGCAGATTGTAGTGCATTTCTATTGAAGAGCCCCTTGATCTGCTGTAAATTCTCAAGTATAAAGCAGAAAAAAAAATACTCAATATTATTTAACATGGAGTAATCCACTTTGATGACTTTTTAATGTCTTCGTAATCTTTTGGCGTCTTTATTAATTTCATAAAAAAATTAAGCTCAGGCGGAGTTTGCCCGATTTGGATACGCGAGACCCCCTTTTGCGCGGGGCCAGTAACATAATTATGCTATTCCTGCTATATGGTTATTCCGCCACTGCTCCTTGGCCATGCAATATGCAGTCTACTCACCTCAAAGAACGAAGTACTCATGGCGTATTTCCCAACATTATCGTCGAAGCCCTCCGCAAATGCCAAGTCCACATGTGTCTGTAAGAACTGCCTGAAGGAAGGCCGCTGCACCGCGGTGTCCGGCGCCGCACTGCAACGCGCCGCTAGTCCACGCAAAAGCGCGCTCACTTCACGAGCCCCTGAGCTTTCTTCTTCCCCACTTATGTACACAAATTCTTCGTTCTTTGGAATGGCGAATAACGATTTGGCGCTGCGAAAGAAGAGAAGATTGGAGTGATATCAATAAGTTAGCACAACAAGCTGTATTTGTACACTGCTGAAGTAATTTTTTTGTTTGAATGCTAATCTACTAATCCTTCATGAATAATTTACAGGATGAATTTGGAATAATAAGAAGTACTGATTACTCTAAACTTATAAATGGCATTGTAAGTAGCCTTGAATATTTGTCACTTCCAATTTCTACCCAATTAAAAAGACTTTAAAGTTGAAAATTGATCAACTGTCAAATATTTACAGAACCCCAACAGGCCGAATCTTTAACTCTAAGTAATTATAACCCTATATCAATAACATATTCAAACAATAATTTTGAATCTGTGGTTGGTGTTATTATGAAATAATTTCTAAACCCTTCTTTTTAATATTTTTATTTTTTGTTCTACATACATCGGCTACAAAGTAAGTAATAAATTCAATAAACCTGTAAGGCATGTTGCAAGGTATGACATAAGTTCTTACCACACATTAGTTATGATCCTGGCCTTCCTCAATATGAAGTACAGCTGGTCCTCCACGGCATGCTCCAGCCTCTTGAGCGCGGCGGGCATCTTCCGCAGCGGGTTGGGCGCGCGCCGGAAGTGGAACAGCAGCCGGGGACAGCAGCAGCGCCCGTGCGACTCCCACGCACCCGTCGCTTTTATATCTAATAGGGCAGCCGTACTACGCGCTATTTGCTCTGTCCTAAAATTAAAATGGGTATGTTTTGATGCTTTTCAGTGTAAAATCACCCAAACAAAATCGATTGTTTTCATAACCTGATACTGATATGGGCATCAGTGAATTAATAACAATAAGCAAATGATTAAGCAAACATATTTATTAAGATGCAGTTGCTTCAGTGCTAAATGCAGTGAGTTTTCATGTAAAGTCTTCCAAGTCCCACTAAGCCAGCATGTAAAACTATAGAGTAACTCCTCTCCAGCCCTGAACTGAGAGAGCTTGAGAGAACTGCCCAGCTGTGGGAGAAAAGATGATATAAACCTTCAAAATGTTAACCCATTGCACCAGAGAAGAGACCAGCAGTGAACTCATGTGGACTGAAATTATTGTTGTTAATAACCTAGTTCTCTACAAAAGAGTACAAATTTTCCACTCTAACACTTTCTTCCTTACATTTTAAGACCAAAATAGGAGCTACAACAATAGGAATAACAGACCTAATGCCTTGACTTTAAAGTCAATAGTTCATGTTCCAACAGGAATTGAATATTACCTATATGCCTCAATAGCTTTGAACAGCTGTAGATATCCAAGATCAAAGACTGGTGTTGGTGATGACAGCACCACAATATGACAGAGGTGGAACAGCAGGGCTATAGCCTTACAGGACTCAGCTGCCAGTTCCCCTGATGCCACCAGCCAGTTGGCTGCATCAGCATCCTTGTCTGCAGTCTTCGATTCATCATCAAGGGTAGCTGCTAGAGCAGTTAGTTGCTTTGTGTCAAGGTATGTTATTGCATGTAAGTACAGGATTGCTCTCCGCTCATCCCAGTGGCACTCAATTCCATTCTGTAAACAAACCATGTATATTTAATACCCTAAAGTTATTTCCACAAAACCATGGGTTGACACACTAACATACACTTGTGATTTTTCTGTGTACTATAAATTGTGAACTTATTATAACTTTTTATTTAATGTGCAACATCTATTCTAATGCAGAGGCTTAATTATGATGGTCAAATGATAATAAGCTGTGTCGAATTTAGATAGATAGATAGATAGATAGAATATTCTTTATTGTACACCAAAACAATGACAAGTACATGTTGTAAATTATAGATAAGTACAATGGGCGGTCTTATTGCTAAAAGCGATCTCTTACAGATTACAATTTACTCATAGATGAAACAGATATCATGCCTTAATAATATGATGTCTAGCTTTGGAGGTAGCACTGTTTTACTTATATTAGGTATAACTTTAATTCAGCAAAAGTAGATGTTTATTAACCAATCTTATCCATGATAAATGCTCCTCTATGTTATGATATACAGAAAAAGATAAGAGCTATGCTGTGGCTAAATGAATGAACCTTACCTCCTTAGATTGTACTTTAGGCAAAAGTGGGGTTGTTTTGTTTGGGTATCGATACGGCGATTTTCCTATTACACCCACCACAACTATGCGCTCCTTCTTTGAAAATTCAGGGATGTCGCTTATTGAAAACACGTTCATTTTACTAATTTCATTACAATTTACATTGATTCAATAAATTACCAGCTTTATTAAATGGTAATGTTTACGAGAAAAATGGTCTTCAGTTTACACTTTACGTTTTGTTGTTATTGTTTGACAGATGACAGTTGACGTTCTTTTTGGGAGTTTGGCAATCATTTTTTTACTAACGCCGTGTTCCACTTGGTGATCACAATGATCAAAACGCTCCTTTGGCCGTTCCACATGGCAACCGCGGTCGTTATGGTCGCGGCGAAAACGTCATCCCATCTGAATCATGAAAACCCATCTAAAAAGGCGGGTCGCAGTGATCGTTGAGAAAACCCTAAACTCTGTTCCATTTGAGTTTATGACAGTAACGCTCACAAGCGTCCATGTAGGTGTCCGTATATATAATGTACTCTGTGGTGTCCATGGGCGGCGATGATCACTTACCATCAGGTGACTTGCTTGCTCGTTTGCCTCCCTCTTTAAGAAAAAAAACAAGCAAGTGGAACGGGAAAAACTGCAGTCGTGAGCGTGATCGTTGTGATCGCCAAGTGAAACGCGGCCATTGTCATATTCATAATCTTAAGTCAAAACCAGCGTCAACGTCACCGTCAGCTGGCTATCCTTTCCTTTCGAAATTGAATTCAAGATATTTCAAGGTTGTAAACGTTGCTATTGCTAACAGATTGGAGAAATGTAATACTTATCAAGTGCAAATCTGCACAGCCGCACGCTTCCGCGATCGCGCGGACACGCTAGTCCTCATAGATAACTTATTATCAGTTTTACAATATTGTTGCTATAGAGAAACTAGTGGTGACTGTGAAATGTCTTCGATAGTGGAAGATGTTTGTGAACTTTTGGATAGCTACAATGGGAGAGATAAGGTATGGTATCCGGAAGTAATGCGGCCTTGGTATTTATCATTTACACCGGTCATACCAGTCAATACCCTGAACATTATTTATTCATAGCTTTGAAACAACTATCACTAGCTATGTGGTAACGGTGGCTTGGCTGTTATGGTTTTCTTTCAATGACTACTGTATGAACCTTATTTAATATTTCTAATTTAATGTTTAAATCTAAACTAATATTATAAAGAGTAAAGATTTGATTTTTTTTTGCATTGAATAAGCTCTGAAAGTACTGGACCGATTTGAAAAATTATTTCACCAATAGAAAGCTACATTATTCCCGAGTGTCATAGGCTATATATTATCCTGTAAAATGACAAGAAACGTAAAGCCCACATGGGCAAAGTTGCAGGCAGAAAGCTAGTTATCCATAAAGAGACTTGATTTATAATAGGATTTAGATTGATAAATAAGTAGGATTATTAGTGTATAGTATTCAGTGAGTAGTTAGGGAGGGTTAGAGGGGTGCCTATTGCCATTCACTATAACCAATCCATATAGTTCACAAATCTATGCTGCTTAAATTTCATTTAAATCCCTGCTGGACCTGGGAACTAAACCCCTACACCACTACCACAACTCGACCAATGTTGAAACATAAATTCTTTCTTATAATTCATCATCATCATCACCCATTACATTGCCCCTCTGCTGGGCACGGGTCTCCTCTCAGAACGAGAGGGGTTAGGCTATAGTCCACCACGCCACACGGTTGGCAGACTTCACATGCCATCAAGAAAATCTCTCAGGCATGCATTCTTATAATTATGTAACTATAAATGCTAATTTTCTTTGTACATTATGCCAATGCAGGCGGTCCGTCTAGCTTGTTATGCCTGCAAACTGTATGGGTGCATCAAGGATGAGAAGCCTTGGCAGTCAGCCGGGTCTCGTCTCTCTGGCGCCAGGATGATGCTGAGACTCTTTGATGATATACCTATGATTAGGCACACATACAATTATGGCTTAGGAAGTCATGTAAGTACAACAATTTTCTTATCGTAGGGGTAAGTTATTGATTTGTAAGAAAATCCTAGAATCTTTTTAACCCATTAACCACCATATTGCAAAATCTGTAGTTTTGGTTACCAGTGACCACAATGGGTGTCCCTAAATGAAATTAACCAGAAACTTGTGCTATTCCAATTTCAAGGCCCATTAAAATTATGCACTCCCTCCTGTTTTTAACAACCTATAACTTCCTAGATATCTCCTGTACCCTATTCATTTGACTGTCTATGGTTTGTCTATAGAATAACATTATTTAGGTATCTGATTAAAAAAAAAGTTTACTGTGTTGTAACAATAGTTTAACAGGAAACTTATACATTTTTGTCTTGCAGGAGGCAACAACAACAGCAGCAGCCCTAGGAGTCCTTGCCAACATGGTAGACCAAGCATTTCTACCTGTGGAGAAGGCATGCTGGCTGTATGAAGTTGGTGTACTGAAGCTGAGTGATAAGGCAGCATACACACTGGATACAGTCAGCACAGCACTGTGGGCTGCTAGTCTCTTTATATCACTCATACAGTAAGTGCCTTTATATACTTGTTATTTAAAATATCATTGCACAAACCTGTGAATAAATTAATGCAGTTTTGTAATATTTCCTTTGATGTTGCATTGTAAAGAAGAAAACTCCTGACTGTATCAAACTGAGCTATTAAATTAATGAAGTAGTATGTATTTCGTTTTTTAACTCAACTATGTACTAAGCAAAATTCGGCGAATCTTCAGGCTGCAATTTTTTTTTGTACTTATCTTAAAACTCAATTTTGCTTTCAGAACGTCTCGCTCAATAAAAAAGTTGTGGTGGAGTCGGGAGTGTCTACAAAAAGCGTCAGAGGATGGCGGAGCTGACGCCAGGCGGAATCTGGACGTCAGACTGATGCTAGAGTCTGTGGTCGCCGGTAAGCTTTGCCTAGACATCACGCACGCCGTCAGCTGCCTTCCCGCGGGCTGCCTCTGGGGCGAGAAGATAGGATCAACGAAGGTTGCGGCCATTGCAACCACATCTTCAGTTATAGGTATTGCTATGTATTTCGCGAAAAAACGATTATTAAGATAAAGGGTTCATGGTATTTTAGCGGCATCATTGGTGTGCCGCATCGGACTGATATGAATGATTAGAAATGTTATAAGTTATATATAATTATACTGGGGATTTTGTTGAAGGGTTATATTTGTACATATTTTGCCAGGTTGGTTGGTTCGACCAAGTATAGTATCCATTTGATTGTATTGAATTTTGTATGATGTTATACACATATTTTATTAATTTGACGTAATGTATGTATAATTTTTTATAAATGCCAACTTTCGCAAATGTACTTAGTCCTAATCTATTATTTGAAAATGATAGTTGTGTATATTACAAAAAAATATCTACTGAGATATTTATGGTTTATATTTTTTTTAACCCCCGATGCAGAAACAACGGAGTGTTTACCTATTTAAAAGGTATGTACAACGATTTATTTTTAACTATGTAGGTATAGGATACACTTTTACCCTTTTTGTACTAAGAAATTGTTGCATTAATATAAGTATCTTGCATCTGATGTGTCTTTTGATAGGTTAAAAACCCCTAGTATATCCAGTATATCATATTACGTATATTCAAAGTTTGGGTGACTTGAGTAGTGCCAAAAATAACCCTTTTTTACCACTAACAAAGCAAGCAAAAAATGCTACCCCAGGCGTATTACTTGCGCGCTGTCCTTTGAATCGTAATTAGTAACCCCCATTTTGTTAACGTTCAAAGCAGAATAAAATAACATTCGTACATTACTTCTAACCTGGTTATTATCTTTTACGTGAAATAAAGTTTACAGAAAACCCAAAAACTAAATATAATTTAAAGAAGTTCCAAGTCGTAATGCATAATTAATGCGTATTGCAACACATTACAAATAATGTATACTTAGATCTAGAGCCACAAAAGTATTTGAAATTAAAGACGGCTTAATTCGACCTTAATTTGTTATGTCTAATGAGTTCCCATTTATAGTACGTACCTACGTATTTAATTCGCCAGCATGGTATTTTGCACATCATAGTCATTAATTTGTATGTACCTGTTTCTGTAATTTATCGTATTATGTAATAGTTATAGATTATAGATACCTTTATAATTAGTTACTGTGTCGGTAATTGACTACACTAATCAGTGAATGTACAATAATTGTTATAAATATTATTACAAATCATATTTTAAAATGGCTATCGTTATTTTATTTAACACTAGCTTTCCACCTACGGCTTCGCCTACGTGGTTTCTTCGCTTTTCTGTACTGTCCTCTTAAATCACTCTATCCATTGGTGAAAACAGCATGAAAATCGGTGCAGTAGTTTTTGAGTTTATCACGAACAGAAGAACAGACGCGGCGGAGAACTTTGTTTTATAATATGTAGTGACATGACATTCTTGACATGAGATCCGTGCCCAGCAATGGGACAATGTAATTGGTTGATGATGATGATAATGATTCTTGACTTATGTAGCTATTCCAATACATCCACGTAAAGTAAACACGATACAAATATAAGACTAGCTATTATGGTAATTTTGCCTCGTTGTAGCGTACACACAGCGAAACATGAAGCTAGTGTATCCTTTGGACCGTTCATATCCAGTCGCAATAATGGCGATTTTTGTATGGATTAGTCGCCTATGTTTTATGTAGATATCAATGTAACGTTTTCTAATCGCACATGTGTAAGATGTTATATCACATATCTAATAGCACGTGAAACTGTTAGATAAAACGATAAAACTAATCTTTCGACAAAAAATTTGGATAGGTACTATTTTAGGAAGGAAAGAAGAATTATTTTAATGTTAATGAAATTAGAGATTATAATAGATCACAATGAGAAAAGTACAGCGAGGTTTCTTGTTTCTAAAAGTTATGAAACAATGGATAGATCTATTGTTATTGCTATTGATGCATTGTTATCATCTTTAACAATTATATTTCTGAATAAATATTATTTACAATCTAATGAGATGCATACATTACCGACTCAACTATATACCAAACAAGATCTCTATGTCTAGGTAGTTCTCAAAGATTACAGATGTCAACTGAACCGATAAGATAAATATCACATTGAGTGATTACATAGTAGTACACAAAACCTGCCAAAATACCGAGAGTATCGGCTGAATGTCGGTATCTAATCGGCGATAATGGACAGCGAGGTCCCGAGGTAGACCATTGTGGACGTAAATACGAAGCACACATCATGGCGGCCGCGGCTGTAGACGAACTCTGCGATCTACTGCAGGCGCATGCGAACAGGGATAAGGCAAGTGCAGCCAAAACAACAACTTTTTTGAAATATCGTACTTAGGTGTTAGATTTTCTACAATTTTTTCTATTCTATGTGAACGAACTTCGGTAATTAATTAATCCTGTTTACGGTTAATTAAATTATCTGAAATTTACGACACTGTGACTTTGTACTCTCATTATAAATTGTTTGAGGAAATAATAAATAAGAAAATAAATTATCTATACTTAGAAGACTGTATTGTTCATTATCGTTTGGGCAGAGGCGTACTCTTATTCTTACCCACAGATCGCTTGTTCGCATGTTTAGGTTCCCTGTAATAGGGGGCGAGCGTATTTCCATTACATGGCACAAGTCCAAACTCCGAGCTGTTACTGAGAATTTCACAGAAAACTGCAATTACACTGCTCGGAAATCGAACCCAGGACCTCCAGCGTAGCAGTCGCGTTCGAGGCTACTAGACTAATAAAGTAATTTTTATATTTTCTATTTAAAACAGTGATTATAATAATATTCATAGTATGTATAAGTTTCCATTATTGCATTGACAGGTGGTAAACCTAGCATGCTACACGCTCAAGCTATGGGGCTCCAGCTGCAATCGCCAGGACCTGATGACAGCCAGTGCGCGCCTGGCAGCGGCCCGTGCTACCATGAGACTCTTCGACGACGCCTTGGCGATCAAGACAGCGCTCAGATATGGACTTGGGAAGCAGGTGTGTTGTTAAAATTTCTAAGATAAGACTACTATTATTTCCTGGATATATTTGGTACAAAAATGCGTCATCATCACTATAGCTATTTTACAACTATGTTGGGGTAGGTTTTTCTGCGGAGGAATGTCACAGCGCTCCCGTATTCCCGGCACTAAAGTGGTGACGCCGAGGTTGGTTTTAGTCACGGAAAAGATTTATCTCTTCCGTGGTTTTAGTCGATAGATCGCTCGCGGAGTCCGACACACACCATCGCTCTCCCCGGGGCGGTGGGTAGTGCATAAAGCATTTCCAAACCCGGCCAAAAAAAAAGTTTTTAGTTTAAACGTCTTTAGGCGGATGCCTATGACTGCCGCAGCCAAATTCTAACGATAAACTGGTTTATATAAAATGTGCGTGAAGATGGAAAATCTTGTGCTAAGTGTCGCGAGTTTTTTTGTCCGACATTTATTGTGTTTGTTGATGTTTATGATTTCAAAATACAACCACAGTAGCCGAAGATATTTATTTCGAGCCTGTTCACTTTCCCAATAATAGGATTTAGGCGTTATAATTTGCCCTAAACTGCGTATTTTTTTAGGATGGTCCATTCTGGGGTTCGTTGGGCGTGGCCGGCAGCACGTTCACGCTGGCGTACCTGCAGGCTGAGAAGCTGGCGTGGCTCATCGACACCGGCGTGCTGCAAGTGTCCAAGGATACAGACTTCTGGATCAAAACGGCGCATAAGCTGTTCTGGTCGCTGTCCGCGTTCGTTGGATTCATCAGGTCCGTAATCAGATGCAATTTATCGCTTCATTGGTTTATAAGGCTGTCAAGCGTAATCTTAGAAATGTTAATAATCCGGTTCTTTATGGAAATAAAGCTATGTGCTATTTGCGAGCACTTAGTGTCTATCTAGAATATGTGTGATCAGTTGGCATGCCGATCCTTGTAATTTTTTATGGTAAGTAGGTATCCTCGCCCATGTACATTTGCAATACCAAAGGAGTTGTTGATGCGCTGCTGAGCCTTTTTAAGGAAAAGGGAAGGGAAGGGAAAAGGAGAAGGAAGAGGACTGAGGGAGTAATTGAGCTTCCAGTGCTTCACACTCACCATACAAAATCCAACAGTATACGTACTGCCACTTGACGGCGATATTGTGGGAGCGTAGTTAGTTCTTCCCCGATCATGCCAATCCATTCATGCTGACATGTAGACATGCCAGCGACACTACTATTTCAATCTTTTATTAACAGATCAATCCGTGCCCTCAACGCGTGTTCCGAGGCATTGAAGTCTCCGGATCGGCCGAAGTGTGCGCAGGCGCGGATGACCCAGGCATCGCTGACGAGCAGCAAGTTCCTGCTGGACACGGTGCACGCGGTTAGCTGGCTGCCGCGCGGCTGGCTGTGGGGCGGAGCGCTCAGCACACAGCATGCCAGCGGCATCGCCACCGCATCTGCCGTGCTGGGACTCCTCATACATTACCATGGAAAAAGGTTCTAGAGGCCGAGTGAAACTCAATTAGATGTTGTACGATAGAGTGATACTTCTGCTGTTGCAAGCGTCCATAGGTAACCTCTTACCAACAGGGTATGCTTGTTTGCCACCTCTGCGGTATAAAAAAATCCCATAGGGTAAGGTGAAGTAAGTACGATATTACCTATAGATGAAATAAAAACGAATTTATTATAAAGTTAGTAAAAATTTGTGATTGATACTATCCATTCGAATGTTGTAGTGTAATCCTGAAACTTTAATTTTAGTTATAGATTTATTTATGACCGGTAAAGTATATAATTGGTGAACACTTTTCGACCTAATGCACCTTAAAATAAGGATGATAAGTTATCGAATATACCTGCATACTAAATTTCCCTAATAGTAGGCATGTTGTTGTAAAGATAGCTCAAACTCGGATATACGTAACACAGGGAACTTTACCCGTATTACAATAAGGGGAAAACACAAAGGAGTTTTCTCGTTGTTGAAAAATTCTTCGAGGTGTTGTTCCTTTTAAATTGTTTATTTACAATGCATTTTGCCCCACTCAATTCTGTTGTTACAATAGTAGTCAAAGCATAACATTTTAGCCTTCATATTTGTCGCCTGGCGACTAGTTGTTTCAAAAATAAACTTTGCCATTATAGTCTACCAAAACATATCTAATTGTAAGGTTGAACGTCATTTGTACATCAAAAAACAACAAGGTATATTTTCCTTGAAAAACCATTTTGGCAATACTAACAAACCTTAACGCCAATTTTGTTTAATAGCAATTTTAGTAACTGCTAATAGAATCAAGTTTTTGGCGGTCAGACTTGAGCAAACACGCGTAATAATCAATTACCGGTATCGCAGCAGCTGATTAGATCTGTCTATAACACGGAAAGTTATCTGATAGACAAACTATATAAATGTGTACATTCATAATGATTTTGAAGATGGGAAACGTTTATAGATCATTTTTGGGCAAAACGAATGTTTATTACGTTTCCAGTTTTGAAATGGCAAACATTTTTATTAATATTTATCGAGTCATGGAGTGGTATTGTGTGTGTGTGTGTATTTATAATCAAAAATTCTCACATCGTCATTCATCACACCATCGCAATACCTACAAAATATGTTTACTTTGTTAGGAAATTGAACTCGCGACATGTATCACAAAAGTGGACCATTCAACCAATTCATTCAATAGGTGCCATAAAAAATTTGGTCATCTTTAAAGTTTTTTAAGAACGAATTATTTACACAAGTCGCCATTTCTAATTGCTAACACATTTGATAATATGTAGTTATAAATGTTTTCTTTATGTATTAAATCAACATCATTGTAAATACAACACAATTTTAATTATTTATTTAAATTTGTAGCTCATAAGTCACACATTTGTAAAATATTAAGGTATTATAGTATAGGTACGTACAAGAAAAATACAAATAACTATATGAAATTATATTTATTTTAACGCTAAAGTAACATGGTTTTATTTGAGCAATCAATGCCTATGTTGTCGTAACAAATGATTTAATAATAAAATAACAGAGTAAAGTCAACATGAACACAGGAACATGAAAGTACAGATTCTCCAAGGAAACATATAGTAACGAACAAAGACAATATAGTTGATAGTAATTATTATATAAAATTACGCTGATAGATAAAAGACAAGATAGAATGATGAATTACTGAAAAACAATACTCAATATGAAGTTGATTACACTTGAAAGTTTATTTATTTATTTACATAAGTTGGTTATACAGTAACTGCAATGAATACGCGTTTTCACTAGGCATATATGTACTAAACTAATATTGATTAGGTATTTTCTAAATATATTTATAGTTATTAAAACTTTGAAAGGGGTAATAAGTGGTGTAACAAGTTAAAGACTGATATGTTCATATACTTATTTCAAAGGGAGCACCATATAAAAAGTAAACAAGTTTTTTTATTGTAATAATTAATCAATATTCGGTGGCCAGCACATCAAGTTACCACAAAACGTAAAATTTTCTCAGTTGATTTTGAATTTAATCATGAATATTTTAAGGTTTACAATCATTTGGAGTTTGTCAGTTTTTTATAAACTGATGTGCTGACGACTGTACGTTGTATAAAGTTATTTAACATACCCTACCGATGATACTGAACAACATTTTTAAATATCTGGTTGACAGACTGCCTCATAAGTCTAGTGGTCCTACGCGCGACTGCTACGCTAGAGGTCCTGAGTTCGATCCCCAGATCGAGCAGTGTTATTGGGTTTTTCTATGAATTCTCAGTAGCAGCTCGGAGTCCGGATTTGTGCCCGGTTAACGACAATAGGCTCGCCCCCTATTACATGGGACCTAAGCATACCGGCGAAATGTGGGTGTACATTAGTACACCTCTGCCTAACCCTTCGGGGAATACAGGCGTGATGGTATGTTATGTTATGTTACAATTAACACAACCTTTGCGTGCTACTATATAATTATAAACGACGGTATTACAGGCAATATTTCACGAAGGCCCATAAATTATTGAAATTTGTACCTTATGTCAATGATGTAAAGGTCATCGTGAATAGAAAATACACAGGACTTCGTGAGATAGAATAAGTACACTACACTCTAAGCGGTCGACCGGTCTTCTAGCTGACAAGACAGAGCCGTAAGACCTGCATAGAGTACATGATCGAACAATTTTGCCTCAAATTATGCTGACACAAAAATAATACAATTCCATTCCAATTCAATTTTAATATAAAAATTACAAAAATATTTAAAAAAAATTTTTGGTAGCTAACAGAACTATCATCAGTCACATTTGACTAGGAAGGACAATACAATAATCATTTACGTTAAAAACATTTCGATGAATACTACACTAGATTAAAAAAAATAAACACAAAAGAAGGTCGTATATGTCTATGGCCATGCATTATAGAATATCTTTCGTCAGAATATAACCGTCATCTACTCGAATAAACTTATAAAATAATAGTTGTTTTAATGTAATATTACCTATTCTAAATAATTTGGCAAGACTCCTAAAAGCAAAAAAATACAAGGTAATGCTAAACCCTAACCATTTTTCTTTAACTTTTTTTTATTGTTTTCTGTTATTATATTATATTTTAATTATGTTTATCGCGAAAAATCGTTTGCCTGTCACCGGTTTACTAAAAAAAATACGTTTTCTGATAAAGATTTGCGATTGTAGACATTATTCGTTCCTAATTCGATGGCAATAGGCAAAAAATTCTGGACAACTGATTCACATTTACGAGCTAAGTACAGAAAAGGGAGCGATAGCTTATCATCCCCTATTTTCTTTGAAAGTCGTACGTAATTTCTGTAGTACCGTTTAATCACAAAACTATTTCTACAAAGCTTAAACACTAACCACAGTCTCATTTGGTAACATATCCATCTCATACTGGAAGTACTTTTCATATTTAGGCCACAGTCGGACCGCTAGCCACACCAGTTTGCCCAATTGTGGGGCTATAGCCCAGCTGCTGACGTCATTGTTAGCGCCTAACGTGGAAGTACAGGCGGTTTCGAATGCTCGCCGCGTGTTCTCATTATTAGAGAGAATGCATTGAGCGTAGCGACAGAGGAGCCGGTGTCTGAAATAAATTATTATAATCATATAGGCAATTACTATTATTATTGATACAAAATTCCCTTTGTGTATTAGGTACTTGCGTACAGAACCCAATTTTAAGCATAATTCTTTAAAAAAAATTTCATCGTCGCAAATCGTTCCAGTCATTCTCGAGTTTTGAGATATTTGACGATTCATTTTTATTTATACAACATTAATTTTTGGTTACTCTAAAGCCGAAACATCCCAACTTTAATTTGATTTGAAAAGTAAGAAAAAGAATCAAAGTAAAATAAATGATTAACACTCACGCGGTGGCAAGATCAAAAGTTTGTCCTAATTTACTTAATTTGCGCGGGTGGGTACGAAGAGCTAAGGGCGCCGGGCGCCAAAGGCGAGTGATTGACTTCCCCGTTTGGTGTTCCTTGAGCCCATTTTCGCAATAAAAATGGGTGTCCAACTGTCCATTCTGAACAAACTAATTTCGGCTTTCGGGTCAACAAAAACTTACATTTTATAGATAAAAAAAATGTATACTGACAGCGCGGTAGGTTTGTCGGTGTCCTGGTGCATGGTGACGACCTTCAGCAAGGAGCGGCGCGGCTGGTCCGCCCACCTCGCCAGCAGCGCGCGGCAGGTGGCGCCACACTCGCGGCTCTCGTCCGACTGCTCGATATCACTGTGTGTTAACGCTATGCGACAAGCGTAGCATATCCACACGGCTATGATTGGTTCGTTGTCGACGCTGTGAAAAACAGGCATAATTATAAGGTATCTTTATTACCCCGTGTTTCCACTAACGACAAAACATGTTGCAAACATCTAACTCTCAAAGAGTGAGTGGGATAAGTAGCTGTTTGCAACATGTTTAGACGTCAGTGGAAAGGCTGGGTTATTATAACAAGATATTGCAAATACAAATACATAAAGAACATTCTTCTATGCCTTGCGTTTCTACAGATGTATGGTTGTGTTGTTCTATGATATATTTCTTCAAATCATTGAAATGAAATGTTAAAAATAAGTGGTTTGAACAATTTAAAGTACAATCGACAAAATTATGACCCTGCCGTGGTCGTACACACGGCTACAGGTCAATCTATACAATTCCAGTTAAAGCTGATCTCACATTATATAACTTTTCCATATAATAAGAGGCCAGCTTAAACTGGATTTTTATACAAATCCAGTTTAACGACTCGACTCGACGTGTGGCCCGTGCGTACGTAATTGTAAGCATTCAAACAACATACCATCACGCCTGTATTCCCCGAAGGATTAGGCAGAGGTGTACTAATGTACACCTATATTTCGCCGGTATGTTTAGGTCGCATGTAATAGGGGGCGATCCTATTGCTATTAACGTGGCACAAATCCAGACTCCGAGCTGCTTCTGGAAATTACCTAGAAAAACCCAATAACACTGCTCGACCTGGGAATTGAACCGAAGACCTCTTGAGTAGCAATCTCGCTTGGGACCACTAGACTAACGAGGCAGTCATAAGTTGTTTGAATTGAAGTTGGGCCGGAGGCCCAATTCCTCCCCCAATCCCCTTCCTTCTCCTTTTCTCCTTCCCCTCCCTTTCCCTAAATAGGCTCGGCAACGCATCTGCAACTCCTTTGGTTTTGCAGATGTCCATGGGCGGCGATGACTACTTACCATCAGGTAGCTCGCCTGCTCGTTTGCCGAGTTATCCCATAAAAAAAAGTGATTTACAAGTGTATATCAGCATTCATGAGCGCAGAGAGTGCGGCGCGCGTCCCCCCCGGCGCGTGCGCATGTGTGAGCGCGGCGCCGTAGGCCGCGTGTGCGCGCGCGCACCGACACAGGGGCGCCGCGCTGCGCCACGGACACGACGACCAGCGACCGATCATCTCACGCCACCCATCACTTTCTGGAACATTCCTTTACTTTACCACTGCACAACTAATAAAGAATGTTCGCAAGATACAGTCTGGTTTGCCATACAAGGTGTTGATTTGTATCTTCGCCCTATTTTTAGAGTATAATTAAGGTAATAAATGAAATTAAACACATAAAATTTGTTATAAATTCTACTGTTATGAAAAAAAATATTCAAAACATTAGCCAGTATAAGAATATAAGGGTGAATATCAACGACGTCCATTTTTGTCAATTTTGGTGGCGAATATTTTTCTTCGGTTTTCGTGAAAAATATTCGCCACCAAAATTTACAAAAAATGGACGTCGTTGATATTCACCCATAAACCCTGAAATACTTATAGAGTAGGACACTCTCTAAACAAATGATCTGAAAAAGACGTCTGGGTCTAATTGGATTCAGAATAAGTACATGTGGTGGAAAATGTCAATGTCCAGGGACGGCGACAAGGCTAAGATAACATGGACACCGATTTATATTAATAACTAAAGGTAACATTTTTCAAACATTAGTTACCTTGGCACATGAGCAGCGCCCGCGCAGCCGCGTCGGCGAGCGTCGCGAAGTAATCGAAGGCGGTGAGCGACGCCACTGCCGATACGCATGCGCGCACCATACGCGGGGCGGTACTACTTACCCACGACACCCACACCTTCGAAAATATATAAAAAGACAGATCAGGGGCCGTATTACCACGTATTAATGCCATCATTTTTAGGTTGAGAGAGAGGGATGCCGCTCTACAGGTTAAATAGTTTCGTCCCTCTTTCACAACGTAAAAATTATGGCATTAATTCGTGGTAATATGACCCCAGTAGCCCGATTCACGTAATTAAAACCGTAGCGATGTCGCAGCGACTTAATCGTTGAAACAATTTTCCTATTCATATCTGTTGATCGGACCGATTTAGGAGTCGTCCTATTGAAGAATCGTTGAACCGTATTCACTTATGTTCGTTGGGCGAGAACCGTCCTAAAACGTTGGCTTCACAGTATTCACATAACACTGGAAAACTGTATCAACGATTAAGTCGCTGTGACATCGCTACGATTTTAATTACGTGAATCGGGCTACTGATAGACGGACAACAAAGTGATCCTATTAAGGTTGCAGAGGCGTAGCGTGGCTTTTCGCCGCCCGGAAAATTCGCCGCTACCGATTATTGATTAGCGTACCAATTGATTGATTAGCGTAGTTATACTTAGTCACGAGCCCCCTCGTTATTTGTATGACGCACCTAACAATTGACCTCACAAGTACCTATAATGTGTTAAATGTATTGTGTGTGAGGGACACATGAATCAAACACCAGTGCTGGGCTAAGACTGTTTAAGTAAGTAAGATTTATTTATTAATGTTTCACAAAAATACATTTACAGTGTCACAAACCATTTTAGTATTCACGATAAACTCTGGTTTATTACTAATTCCGTTGCAGTGTCTACACCACCTACATTTTAATAATCTCCTTTTACACAAAAATATACATAATACGCTCTCTGTCTAGCATAAAATTAAAATAATTATAGATTCCTTATTTTATAAATTGTATTTAATTTTGTTTTTGTATCTTAACTCTTTTTATGCTTAATTTTTTCATGAAGCTACAAATCTCGACCGATTTTCATCGAACATAGTTAAGAACACTCCCGACTAATTCACCTTTCAAACAAAAAAAAAACGAAATCCGAATCGGTTTGGGAGCTACGATGCCACAGACAGACAGACACACACACACACACACACACACACACACACACACACACACACACACACACACACACACACACGCGTCAAACTTATAACACGCCGTCGTTTTTGCGTCGGGGATTAAAAATAGTCAGACAACTAGCCTACTATGTATGTCCATACATATAAATAAACAATAACAGTACGTACGGGTAAAGCAGCCGCGGCCGCCGGCTCTATGCACATTATAACGACGGCTCGACTGAGCAGTTCTTCTATTTCACCTTCCGACTCTTCTAAATGTGGCGCTAGAAAAATTGGTACAAACTATTAAAAGTTGTTTTTGTTAGTATAACTACGCAGTATGTGTAGATCTACTTTTATATGGGATAACTCGGCCAACGAGCAGGCGAATCTTATGGTAACTAGTCCACTTACTACGCTTGTTGATATTCCCCAAAGGGTTAGGCAGAGGTATACTAATGTATACCCATATTTCGCCGGTGTATTTAGGTCCCATGGGGGCGAGTCTATGGCCGTTTGTCCACCGCCACCGTCACCGGCACGGCACCGTCAACGAGATTATTTCTGGCCGAGATCACGTTGACGTGACGGCGATCGTTTGTCCACCGCGACGATCCGATCTCGGTGGTTCAGTCAGTTGTTTGATAACTTCTCCTTTTGCTTTTGTACATAAGAAGGTGTAGGCGATGCAACGAATTTTGGATATATCCGATAATACGAGAAAGATACATTACAGGAGCGTTTTATGTATTTTTATTGTATGTTTTATTCAAGTTGCGGCAATTTCTTGGGCATTTTTATTGTACCTAATATATATTTGATATAAATAATCAAAAGCTATTGCCGTGCAACGACGACGTCACGGCGCCGGCGTAGATGGACACGTTTAAATGTGTTTTGTATTGCCGCCACTTCAGCCCGTCACAATCTCGGGCCGAGTTCTAGCGGTAGTGCCGAACTAAGTGGAAAATCGGTGGACGGCATGACGGCGCTCGGGTGACGGGCGTGCGCTGGACACGCTGCCATAGTAAATGTATGTATCGCTAAATCGGCGCCGTCATCTCGTTGACGGTGACGTGCCGGTGACGGTGGCGGTGGACAAACGCACTATGGCTTTTAACCGGGCACTAATCCGGACTCCGAGCTGCTACTGAGTATTTCATAGAAAAACCCAATAACACTGTTTGACCTGGCGATCGAACCCAGGACCTCTAGCGTATGTCGCTTAAGACCACTTGACTAATGAGGTAGAACAAACTAGAATTAATTTGAAGAAACATACCCAAGTCTGTGAGCGTACGCAGCAAGTGCGTGGTATGCGCGGGCACATGCGCTCGCAGGGTTGGTGCGCCGGCGCCGCGCACCCACTGCGACACAGCGCGCGCGCGCTTCTCCCGCGCCGACCCTGCGCTGCGCACACCCTGCGCACCGCACGCGCACAACTCACACGCTACCAATATTATCCTGACAAAAATGTAATTTTTTTTTATTCATAACAGGCCTACGCTTGACCAGGTCGCCTGATGTTAAGCGATATTGTGATCCACGATGAAGCGCGCTTGCCTAGGAGAAACCGATTCACTCGTGATTTAAAGTCACCCAGATTATAACCATTAATAATTAATTATTACTCTCTTAATACGGTGAAGAAAAAAATTTCGAATTCTATACAGGTAAAGGCATGGCCTAGCATGGTTTCATGGCCTGTTACAAACAAATCTGCAAACATAATGAAAAACCACCCTTTGAAATTTTTTTATGAATTCTTAAATACATATCCTACATATTTATTTTGTTTCTGACTCAATTAATCAAATTGAATCGAACAGAAAATATTTTTTAGACCAAAAGTATGCATGTATAATATAGTTATTGTATGGTGGCCAGCACATCAAGTTACCACAAAATGCCAAATTTTCTCAGTTGATTTTGAACTTAATAATTTTAAGGTTTAGAATCATTTGGATAAATTAGACAGTTTTGTATAACCTGATGTGTTTGCGACTGTACCTAAACTGCGGCAGGTCATGGTAGGGCTGTGCAGGGTTGTGGTGCAGCATAAAGTAGCGGTCCAGTGCCTCATCCAGCGCCGGCTCTGGCAGGCGGCTCCACGGCAGCTTGCACGCCTCCTCCAACATCTGACAGTATCAAGTGATGTGATAACCGGTAATTGGCTTCAGGTACGAATAGCTACGGATGACACGTCGAGCTATACAAATTCAGTTTAAGCTGGCCTCTTATCGCATGGAAAGCCGAGATTAACTTAAACTTACGAAATTAGCTTAAACTAGAATTATATAAGTTGATCTGATGTCGTGCTTGTTGCGTTAATCTGTACCACTGTACGTTTCGATATTTGCCATTAATCATATCACATTATATACTTCGGTATATAAAAGCGATTGGATTCATTTGATTGTTACCTGTGGTGGGTGTGGTAGCTGAGTGCCAGTGAACAAGTACAGCAGTGAAGCGAGCCGTGGTACTAGTTGCGAAGCGTCAGAGTCCCGTAACAGCGTCTCTGCTGTAGTACCGCCCCAAGCAGCACAACACCATGAAGTTAGCTCCTGGTCAGTGCTCGTCGACATCTAGGTAAAAAGAAGAATTCAGAGAACAACCTTAAGGCCGGATTCCGTAATGTGGAATGGAACAGAATTTGTATGAAATAGACGTATAAGACGTATGCGATGTAATGCGAATTTATGGGTCAGCTGGATCGTTCCTGGAGCCACAGTCTGCGAAATCATCCTCGTCGTACAATACCATATAGAGCCGTAACATATTGTACAGATTCCCAAAAAATCCCGAGGAGTCGTCAAGGTATTCATGGCTTAACCAAAGAAAACACCAAGCTCAGGACAAGAGTATTTAATAATGTCGTCAGTTGTTTTTAAATGGGTGAGGAACTGCGTTCCTGACAGAGATTTCTCTGACCGCACACGTTTTAAATGGAGAAACTTCTTGATTGATTTGAAGTGACGGCCCTGCAAAGATATAGTATAACAAAATTAAGTAGGTACTGCACAAACCTGTAACGCCTGCTGCAGACACTTGCCGTAGAACCACTGGTGCTCGGTCCAGGGCAGCTTGGCGAGCTCGGCCAGCAGCGCGGAGGCCTGCACGCGGCTCTCCTGCGCACTGCCGCCGCACGACCCGCCGCCGCTCGGACCATGCGCCGTTAGATATGTTTGTACGCTCCATTCGAATATTTTTTGGAGAAGGTAGACTTCGGTTCCTGGAAAATATTGGCTTTGAGTATCAAGGGAGTAGTTTTTGCCTGGTGGATACATTTATTAGCTTTTATTATGTGGTAAGGGAAAAGAGTCAACAGATCAGCTCCCTCTGCGCGGTAATACATAGTCGCTTACCGGAGGGGTAACCCTTACACAACTGGAAATTTATTTTATTGCGTATACGTCTTGATATACGTATTACGTTCCTGTACGTTACTGCGCCGGAGGTTGATGATGACGATGATGATATTGAAGAATTCTGCGCACATTCTATTATCTTTGTCACTATTATTTTTATATTATCTGTCATCACTATGCTTCTTTGAATTTTTCGAGGAAGTATTTAGAAATGTCATAGACAATTAAGATTATTTGCTGAAAACGCAAAAAACTCAGATAGAGTACGATTATTACCATTATGGACAATCCCCTGTCTATTACATGGACTTAGGAAAAGTTTAGGAAGTAAAAGGTAAAATCTATTGGTTATTGTGATTCAGTGGAATCTGTATAATCCGCTTTTAAAAATCAAAACAGCTCCGTGCACTCACCGGGACAGTCAAGCATGACCTGCTGCAGGTTGTCGACGAAGTGCCTCAGCATGGGCGTGTAGTGGTCGCGCTCAGCGGTGGTGGCGACGGTGGTATTGGTGGTTGTGGTGACGGGTAACAGTGGTGGTGCGCCGGCGTGGGGACACACCCACGCGCCCCACGACTCCTGCAGCGACGACCACGCGTACCACGCCACTGACGACCACCGACAAACATTACGTCAGTATTGTTCCATTACTAAGCATCTTGGGGAGATCCGTGCTACAAGCTGGTGGTCTCCTAGTTCGGACTCCAGTTTCGCACAAAGATACCATGTATTTGTTCTTATATTTTAATTTTATTGTACGCTTTGTGGGGTTTAAGAGGATAGTATCCACTCCGCGCTCCATACAAACGTAGTTTGGCCCTATCTTGAATTTTAACCAATGAAATCCATTGAAATTTTGCAGTAAAAATCTTATCATTAAAATACGTGTTCCTTGTAAAACTTCATTTCAATACACGGTTAAAAAGTTACACAAACTCAAAGATTGGTAATTTTCGATGAAAACGACTCAACTTTATGCTTATATTTCAAGATGATGTATCAATACAGAATAATTTTGACTCATGAGGAACCGAGATATTATAATGAATATCCTTTTACAAAAAAAAAACCTACGTAATAACTATATTAAAAGAGTAATCTCCAAATTGCGGAACAAGAAATACGCGCGAAAATGTTGCAAATGTATTGCTATTTCACCTCTCGGGCACGCGTTCGCATTGTGAGGAATAGAGACAGCGACAACAGTGCAACATTGTTGCGTTCGCGAGGGACACTCTTCTTAATATAAATAAATGACTACTACTAGTTTACTAGTGTTGCTAAAAATAAAACCAAAATTTTTGAAATCGACACGTTTGCAGTGTTTTTCGGTATATTCGAATAATTCATATTTATTTATTATTCTGATAAACAGGCCAACATCAACATTAATTTTAAAAACAGTCACTGAGTTAGCAGCTTTTAAAGCTATAGTCATATTATGTCAAGAAATCTTGTCTGTCAAATTTTTATGTCGTTGGCATAAAGTTTAAATTTGAATACCTCTCTCCGGTTCGTAGCTGAGGCGGGTGGCAGCAGCAGTGAATGCTCTCTGCAGCGCGTGCAGCAGCACGGCCACGTGCGGCGCGTGCGCAGCGTGCGGTGCGCACGCGCTGCCCTTCAGCCCCGTGCGCGCCTCCCACCACATCACGCCCAGCTCACGGAGCAGGTGGCCTAGCTTTTTATGAGAGCGGCCAAGTATTGTCATATTAGTATTGCTATTTTCGGTAAAACAATTTATAATGTACACCTGGCCTTAAAACTGAGCCTAACATACTAAACATCTCTTCGTCAGGAGACAGTTAAAAAAACACGATAAATAAATAACAGTACGTAGTAAAGGATTTTCTTTATCTTTTGGTTTTGCCGATGTCCATGGGCGGCGATGACGACTAGTCATCAGGTAGCTCGCATTGCTCGTTTGCAGTTATGCCATAAAAAAAAATACACGCACCCCTTTACCTACAGGTGTAGGTAGAAACTATAGACCGCCACTTGCTACGTTCGTTGCATACCTTTTTCCCTTCTTCCACATTGATACATCTTTTCATATTCACGCGCTGGTTAAAGCACTTTTTAGAACTATGTATTATATTCTCTCAAAATGCCAAGTAAGAAATTATTTAGCATAACGTAACATACCTGATCGAACGGTACTCCATTAGCGTTCGCATCCACAGCTCTCACGATATGTGTCCAGTGGGAGGTCGGCAGCGTGTTGTTGAGTGCGGCGGTGACACACCTGACGACGTGAGCACCCAGCTCCCGGCCGTCCAGCAGCACCGCGCTGTGCACCCCCAGCAGCTCCACCAGCATGCTGTGCTCGCTGGCCGGCGTGGGACCCCAGCGCTGCACGGCGCGGATCAACGCTTCGAGCATGTCCCGGCGTTGGCTCGCCTCCGCTGATTCTGACCAGCGACTCATTTCGAACTGGAACCGAAGTTATTGTTATCTTTGGCTGGTGGAAGTCGCAACAAAAATTTCCAGCCAATTTGCTTATTTGAACATTTTGAAACTTCAATCAATGTCATAATTTTCTTGTTGACTTAAACAACTTTAAAAAGTAAACAATCGATCCAATTCCTCTACTCAGTTATCTAACAGAGCAATATTAGTTTTTAGTGAAACACGAGCTTGATGGTAGAGACTGCTGTGCTGTTAAATTAAACACTGGGATAACTATAAGAGGTTTATTTAAACATAACATAACATACCATCACGCCTGTATTCCCCGAGGGGTTAGGCAGAGGTGTAATAATGTACACCCACATTTCGCCGGTATGAAATGTGGTTGTACATTAATAAGATGACAAGGGTCTCATGTAATAGGGGGCGAGCCTATTGCCATTCACCGGGCACAAATCCAGACTCCGAGCTGCTACTGAGAATTTCATAGAAAAACTCAATAACACTTTGCTCGACCTGGGGATCGAACCCAAGACCTCTAGCGTAGCAGTCGCGATTGGGACCACTAGACCAACGAGGCAGTCTTATTTCCGTAACTGTATACCTACTTTATGCTATGCTCGTGGCTGCTAATAAATACGAATGCACCCGGTTTGCTATCCGAATATGCAGAGGTCGCGACGCACTTGTTGCGGCGGTATTGTATCGCTAGATTAGCAAAACGTCATCATCATCGTCAACCCATTATATTGTCCCACTGCTGGGAACGGGTCTCCTCTCGCAACGAGAGGGATTAGGCTATAGTCCACCACGCTAGCCTACTACCGGTTGGCAGACTTCACATGTTGTCAAGAAAATCTCTTAGGCATGCAGGTTTCCTCACGATGTTTTCCTTCACCGTTTAAGCGCGTGATAATTAATTATTAATACGTACATGACTTCGAAAAGGCAGAGGTGCGTGCCTTGGATTCGAACTCGAGACCTTGGACTTAGCAGTCCAATGGTCATATCACAAGGCTATCACTGCCTTTTAGCAAAACGTGTTCGATCCTCAGATCAAATAAAGTTAAGGTGGAACTTTGCGAACAAAGAAGTGAGGCCGGCTAAAACACAAGCAAAGTTCCATCTTAACTTTTTGAAGCGGCGGTAGCCTAATGGCTAGGGCGTCGGACTTGCAATCACACGGTTGCCGGTTCGAACCCCATGCATTGCACTACCGACGTGAACCCACTCGTAACACAAGCATTTTAGCTTAGCACGAGGGGTTAACAAGAATACTAGTAATGTGTGACCCACATTGCTAGTAAGCTTTTTTTTTTAAAAGAAAAACTTTTTATTTGATCTAAGGTTCGATCGTAATGATTGCATCGAACACTCACCCTGGATAAGTAGCTGAAGACGGTGTGCGAGGGTAGTCGTGAGTCGAGCAGCGCGGTGTAGAGGCGGGGCCAGTCGTTGGCGGGCAGGCGGCGCGGCGCCAGCACGGCCCCGCACAGCGCCTGCTGCAGCTCGCAGCCCGCGCGCCTGCCCCACCCCGACAACAGCTCCGCGCTCATGCGCCCGTCGTGGCATATCCAGCGCTGGATGTAGGGGGAAAGTTAAGGTTGTCTTTGTGCCAAATTTATTACAGTTTGTTCGTGGTACACACGGCTACAGGTCAACCTATACAAATCCAGTTTAAGCTGATCTCGCATTACAGGCTTCCCATATAATAAGAGGTCAGCGTAAACTGGTTTTGTATAGCTTGAAGTGCAGCCGTGCGTACAAAGCCTCTGAAGCCATGCCAAAAATATAAAAAAGAACAGTTTGTTTGGAATAACTCTGCTTGTCTAAAGTTAGTCGTTCCGAACTACCGCGATGGTAAAATCAGTTAATTATGTGTTTTAGTTTTATACATAAATATCAAAATTAGTAAAGAAAATAATAGCCACAGAATCGTTAAGGTACATTCGTGCAGGATAAGTTGTATTATTATTACGCTTTTGTTTAATATACTGCCAGAATACTTTAGCATTTATGGAAATCGCCTGTTCTATTGTGCGTTTATAGTTAATAAGGCAAGAATCATAGAATAATTCTCGTCCGCAAATTAGTTGAAGACAGACGTGTTTTACTTCGCTAAAAAAAAACTGTATTCGCCATTCTAGCTTTTGTTCTAAAATAAATAAGCTTTAATTCTCCTTGAAGCAACGCTCTTCTAAGTCTGACTCGGTTCCAATACGTGAGTAGTATAAGCAAATTTGTCAGATAAAATGCAACGTACTCCGACATCCGGACAACCAGTCAGGTTCTCGTCGCAACCTGATCTTTCACTTGAATCACAAGATCATAATGTTATTCAAAATGTAAACATAAGGAAGCGAAAAAATCCTGAACAAGAAAACTTAGCAGACCTAAAAGAAGAACTCATGGTGTCTTTCAAGCAGATGATGAATACGGAAATTAGTGAGATAAAGCAACAAAATATACAGATCCTTGAATCTAACTCACAGATTATCAAGCTCCTAGAACTAAATACTGCTAATTACAAGGAAATTATGTGCAAAGTACAAACCCTAGAAGCAAAACATGAAGCAGATATGTCACGCATAAACGAATTAGAATCTCAACTAAATGAACTGCAAAAGCAATTTTTGAAGAATACTATTGAAATAAGGAATGTGCCACGAGAAAGCAAAGAAAATGTGAATAAGATTATTAAAAATATTTACGATTCATTAAATATACCGCAATTTGATGAAACAATAAAAATATATAGAAAAGGTAAACAAAATGGTCCCATAGTTGTAGAGTATCAAGACACACAAAAGAAGGATGAAATCTTAAAGGCTGCTAAAAAGTATAATTTTGATAACAAGGAGAGACCAATAAACTCAGAAATGCTAGGGGTTAGTGGTATATCTTCAAGAGTTTATATATCTGAAGCGTTAACACCGATGTCAAAGAAGATATTGGCAGCTGCTCGAGAACTTATGAAAAATGGAAAGTACAAATTCTGTTGGGTGTCACGAGGAAATATTTTAGTACGGAAAGAAGAGGGCCAGCCTGCAATAGTTATCAAAACTCTAAATCAGATTAAGGATCTGGATACACAATGACTCGCAGACACATATCTCAAAAAACCACGGTATTTTTTGGTTTTCTTTTCGCATTTTATTTTTGTTTTTTATTGCAACAGTAGCACTCGTTGTATTAGTTTTAATTCGTTCAATGGCATTGCACATCAAAGCAAAACCATATTGTTTATTCTTAATCACTTGATGTTAATATCTACATATTACTATCCCCTTAATTCTCTGGTATATATATATTATGTAAATCATGTATATAAATCAAACATATATCATATTACGGTAATATTATTGTATAACACCTATATTTCGTCCGCTCATAATATACAAATGTCCATATGTTGCATATCTAACAGTACTCTTATAAATATGAATAATCTCAATCCTCAACCAACTAACTTGCACTATTATTTTATCTCGTTGGTCAAACGATGGCAAACAGCGTAGATCATGTTGTCACCGACGTTGATAACAATATCAATGTTGGTGAATCGTTTTTGGTTGAGGAACCAGAATCGCTTTTGCATTACGAACTTGGTACTAAACCATCTCTTAAAATAATTGTACAAAACATTCGAAGCATAAATAAAAACTTTGAAGATTTTAAAATTTTTATGGCAAGAAGTAATATAGTGTACGACATAATTATTCTTACCGAATGCTGGTTACGAAATTCAGAATCAATCCCAAAAATGCAGCAATATGACACTTACAATACCAATATGCATATAAATCAAAATAGTGGTGTAGTAGTATTTATAAATAACAATTTGAAAAATGTCATAGTATACGAACCAAAAATGTTAGAAGCTGATTGTTTAGTGGTTGAAATTGATAGAAATAACGCATTTATTTGTTTGTACAGATCACCATCCTTTACGTCCGTAACAAACTTCCTTTGCTCTCTAGATGAACTATTGCTTAAACTCAAACGTATATCTAACATTTATTTAACTGGAGACATTAACATTGATATTGGTAACCGCAGCAGAGACCTTAAATCCGATGAGTACTTAGATCTACTTGCAACCCATTGTCTTTTACCGAGTCATTTACATCCTACTCGTCTTAATAAATGCATTGACCACTGTTTTGTCAAGTCAAACTCAAAAATGTTGACAGTGATTTGTGAATCGTCTGTAACTGATCACAACAGTTTATATTTAAATGTTTCTTTAACACACAAACGTAACGTATACACTAGACACAAAACTATAAAAAAACTTAATTATGACATAGCTTATAGTCTTATGAACAAAATTGACTTTACAAATATAACATCAATGGCAGACCCTAATACGACGACTGAAGTCTTCATTGACATTTTATCTGGAATCATTAAAAAAAGCACACAAATAATTACAGTACCTAATCGACAACAAATTCGGGAACAATGGATTACTCCCGGACTACTTCGTTGTATGAAGTTCAGAGATATATTACATAAACGGCACTTAAACTCTCCGAATGACAAAGATCTAGAAACTGTCTACAAACGTTATAGAAATCACTGCAATAATATTCTTCATAGGTTAAAAAATGATCACGATAAACAAAATTTAAATGCAAGCAAAAATGATATAAAGAAGACATGGAATGTTATAAAAGAGGTATGTCATTTAAATACGTCGGATAATTCAAAAGTTCCACATGAATTACTAGGCATCAAATCAACACCCCAGGAATCGATTAATGATGCTAACAATTTTTTTGTAAATATAGGGGCTAACCTATCAGCTAACATATTACAAAAGTTAAAACTTACAGAAGAGGACCTAGTTAAGAATTTTAGGTGTAATCATGCTCCGTTAGATTCATTCATGATGCTCGAAACCGATGACTGGGAAGTATACAAAACTGTTCTGTCACTAAAAAATACTAATTCTACAGGTTGGGACGGTATATCATCTCATTTTATAAAAAAATTTGTTAATATACTTAAAGCACCTCTTACTCATATAATTAATCTATGTCTGAATTGTGGTAAGTTTCCAAAAGTGCTTAAAGAATCTATTGTAGTTCCTGTGTTTAAATCAGGGGAAAAAGACAGCATTACAAATTATCGCCCTATTTCACTCCTACCTACATTAGCTAAAATTTTAGAAAAAATCATTAACAAAAGATTAGTTATTTATTTAGAAAAAAATAATATTCTGTCAAAAAATCAATTTGGCTTTAGGCAAAACAAATCCACTTCGGATGCTGTGGAGGCCTTAGTTACTAATATAGCTGGTAATCTTGACTCTAAGAAGAAGTGCATCGGTATATTTTTAGACTTAACTAAAGCTTTTGATACTGTCTCAGTTTCGCTACTAATCCGTAAATTAGAGTCAATTGGTATTAGAGGTGTACCATTAGATCTTTTTAAAGATTATCTTACTAACAGGACACAAATATTAAAAATTGGAGATCTTTATAGTTCTAAGCAAAAAGTTAATTTTGGAATTCCGCAAGGATCAGTGTTAGGGCCTACTTTATTTCTTATATATATTAATAATCTTTGCGATATGGTAATACCCGATGCAAAAATTAATGCATTTGCTGATGATACTGTAATTTTATTTCAACATTCAACATGGGTACAAGTCAAAACAGCAGCTGAGATAGGTCTTCAAAATATTATGAATTGGCTTGAAAACAATTTATTAACCTTAAATGCAAATAAAACAAAATATATAACTTTTAGCATAAAAAATAATTTACAACCTCCTTCTGATTTTATACTCAAAGCACATACACGTACATGTGCTTCTAGTGGTTCTATTATTGATACAAAATGTGATTGTTACGTCCTATCTGCAACCCAAAGTACAAGATACTTAGGCATCGAAATAGATCAAAATCTAAATTGGAAAGCACACATCAGTAATCTTAAATCTAGAATTCGCAAACTTATACCTATTTTCAAAAAAATTAGAAACCTTAAAGACCAAAAGACCAGCAAGATTGTATACCTAACTTTATGTCAATCTATAGCTACTTACGGAATCACATCTTGGGGTGGTGCCCGTAAAAGTACCCTTATAAAAATTGAAAGAGCTCAGCGGTGTATTTTAAAAGTAATCAATTTTAAGCATTTCAAGTACCCCACGTCAAAATTGTATAAAGAGTTTCAAGTTCTAACCATTCGTCAACTTTATATTAAAAGTATTGTTCTAAAACAACATAATTGCCAAAGGCATGCTAAAAATAATAAATCCATTAGGAGATCACATGAGGTTTACGAAGTTCCCTCATGTAAAACTACTTTTGCTCAATGTTTTGCGTACTTTCTGGCCCCGCTTCTTTATAATCGTCTAAGCAAAGTTAAGCCACTAAGAGATATGACAAGTTTTGTCTGCAAAGAGACACTGGATGAGTATCTGAGTGCTTTAGATTACGAACGGACAGAAAAAATTATCCAAATATGCAAGTAAAAAATATATATTTATATTATTTATGTATAAAAAAAAATCTTGTTTCTATATATATTATATACATGTGTATGTACGTATGTGAAGTATGCTATTTGTTATGCCTATATATAAATATATAGGCAACCGCGTATATATATATTTATTTATATAGGTATATATTGACAAATACTATAATTCATATATATAATTATAATACTATGTTATACTAAAATAATATCATATAAATATAACTATCCTAAACCCAGCTTAAATACTGATCACTTTATATATTTTTATTTTTAAACCATATTCAATCATTTTAGAATAATTCCAAATAAGTTAAACATTAGTTTCTAGTTTTTGTCTGTTATTTTTTGATATACTACATTTTACGCCAGACTCATTAGCCGATACTATGCATCTATTGTTCGCTTCAATATTTCAAACACTATTGAAAACTGTCCTTATTAAATTCACTTAGAGTTGGTATTTCTGAAGCGAGAATCCTTACCTTGCCGTAACACAGTCTTTTGACTAGCACGGAGGGTAAAGAATTTTGTCAGTATACCGCCAATTCGTTATATTAAAGTTAACCATCAGCTGTTTTAACTTTTTATTTGTACAAATAACGCACGTGTAACTTGTTGTAAGTTTCTTATATATTGTTTAGATAATTCTAGTGTTAACTTTAACTGTTTATGGCTTAAAAAATGTATGGTGTACTATGTAACTTAAGATGAAATAAATTCTATTCTATTCTATAGCAAATAATTAGTTAATTCCACACGAACAAACTTTAAAACTGATTAAATCACAATAAACAGTCAACCAACAAGTTTCATATTTTTATAAAATACGGTTACGACCGTGTTGCATGTAGTTATATTCAAAAAGTAGGATCGGAAAACATTAAAAAAAAACATTGGAGCTTTTGAGGACAGCTGTTAATAAATGAATGAGTTCTTTTACCTCAGCCAGTTCCGTGACTAGTGTAGTGAGTAGCGTTGCGGCGGGCGCGCAGGGCTGGCAGTGCGGTGCGCCTGCGCAGCGCCACGCGCGCTCTACTACCCGCACGGCCGCTTCGCTGCTGCGAGTTCGTCTGTCCATTTAAATTAGTATAGTAATAGTACTGCATCGCTAGCTCTACGTGCCAGCATGAATGGGTTGGCACGACCGGGTAACTGCTACCCAAGCAAACCAAGCTCTTTACTTAAGAGGATAGTATCCGCTCCGCGCTCCATACAAACGTAGTTTGGCCTTATCTTGAATGTGAACAAATGAAAGTCTTTGAAATTTTGCAGTAACGGCGATACCTGTTCCTGAATGTAAAACTTCATTTAAATACACGGTTATAAAGTTACACGAGCTTATGAAAATATTGGTAATTTTCGATGTAAACGACCCAAATTTACGCTAGTATTTCAAGATATTGCATCAATACAGAACCATTTTGACTCATGGAGAACCCAGATAATATAATGAATATCCTTTTAAAAAAACAATAATCTATGTAATAACCATATTAAAAGAGTAATCTCCCAATTTCGGAACAAGAAATACGCGCGAAAATGTTGCAAATGTATTGTTGTTTCACCTCTCGGGCACGCGTTCGCATCGTGAAGGATACAGACTACAGACAGCAGTGCAACATTGTTGCGTTCGCGAGGGACACTCCTCTTAACTTTTGCGCAGGAAACGCACAGTAATTTCGTCGGAAGTGTAATATACCTAGCGATGGTGTGTAACGCGGCGGCAGTGCGCGCGGCGTGGGGGCGGGGCCTCGCCAGGCGCCGCAGTGCTGCGCGCGCGCTGCGTCTGTTCTCACGGACGCCGCGCTCTGCTTCTACAGATATACACCACTCTTGCTCCTGCACAACACAGTGAACCCTCTTACTCTCGATACGATATGAGAACATACCATCACGCCTGTATTCCCCGAAGGGTTAGGCAGAGGTGTAGTAATCTCCACCCACAGTTCGCCGGTATGTTTAACTCCCATTAAATAGGGGTTGAGCCTATTGCCATCAATCGGGTACAAATCCAGACTCCGAGCTGCTACAGAGAATTTGATAGAAAATCTCAATCACTCGACCTGGGAATCACATCTCTACAGTAGCAGTCGCGCTTAGGACCACTAGACTAATGAGGCAGTCCGATACGATAAGAGAAGTAGTTGATTAATGTTATCTGAAGACTAAAAGCAGCTCTAGCTGGATTTATCTAATTCGATGGCGTCACTAACTCCGGCAAACTCTTGTTTAGTCTTTAAAATGGCACGTACCTGTATGTAAATAGTGATAGGTTTGCACTTGTTAGCGCAACATTTGCGCACAGGAGGCAGCGCGCGACGCACTCGCAATGCGCTCACTAGCTCCCACAGTCTACTATCAAATGACGAAATGCGGGATACCTCCGTACACCACTCTCTGTATAATAGCAGAAAAACAAGATAAATAAATGGACAGTCAGCTAAGGGATGAATTCACTACCTTAAGTTGAATTTGGTTTACTAATTATTATAAATGGACTGTACACCTGGCTACAGATCAACCTGTGAAGTTAAATTCCAGTTTAAGCTGATCTCGCATTATATAGCCTTTTAATATAATAAGTGGCCAGCGTAAACTGGATTTGTATAGCTCGCCGTGTAGCCGAACATACAAAAAATGTGAACCTACTCGTAACACAAGCATTTAGCTTAGCACGAGGGTTTAACAAGAATACTAGTAATTTGCTACCCATATTGCTAGTTAACGGAAAAAAAAAGTTTTCTGAGAAATTGTACTTACTGTGCGAGCTTCTCGATGTCGTTTAAATGTTTATCGACCAGCGATATGAGAGTACGCGCGTCTGTAAAGTCCACGTCTTGCACCGGCGACTTGATCGAACTGCTTCTACGCCTAAGGAATAAATTATAACTATGTATGGGCCCTCATTTCAAAATATGGTTTAACCTAAGTCTCAGGTAAGCTGACACTGAAAATATATCAGTTTATAAAGTCTTAAAGAGAGAGAGAGCAAGTTAAAAAAACGTTTGGTTTTTTTAAGTGCTGTGTCCTGTGACCTTCACCTTCATGAATAGTCGGAAAGTGTCCGAAAAGGCACGGCTGGCTGTGATTGGGGGAGTATTGGCGCCGACACTAATGTATGGTAGAGAAAGTTGGGTATGGCAGAAGAAACATGAAAGCAGAATAAATGCTGTAGAGATGAGACCTTTGAGAAGTATGTGTGTTACGCTAAAAGATAGAGTGAGAAACAGTTAATAAGGGAGCGTTGTAGAGTGAAAGAAGATGTAGTAACAAGGATTGAGAAAGGTATGTTAAGATGGTTTGGTCATGTAGAGAGAATGGATGAACGGAGATTGACGAAACAAGTATATATGGTAAATAAATAAATAAATAAATAAAAATGTTTATTTGTCACAAAAAGACGTTTACAAATTTGGTGAGTATGGATGGACGAGTTGGAAGGGGAAGACCTCGGCGAACGCACCGCAACCAAATTGCGGATGTTCTTAAAAAAGGCCAGATTCCGAGCACCCTAAACCGACGGTCATGCATGAAGAGATTAATGAATGTAGATGAAGCGAAAGTAGTGTGCCAGGATCGTAGCAAGTGGAAATCGATAGTCTCTGCCTACCCCCATGGGAGACAGGCGTGACAATATGTATGTATGTATGTATGTATGTATGTATGTATGTATGTGTCCAGATGTTGTTAATCCCGTGTAAAAATACGACGATTTTTCCTCTATTCTGGTGTTAACTCTTCACCAAATGTCACATAGATCGCAAGCAATGCAGTAAATTGGAATAATTACAAGATACTTACAAGACTTAGAAAGTTACGTTGTTGAAGTATCGTTTCTTAACAGCGAATTTGTTTTTGAAATCGGACAAAACGGTCTACCTGACCAATAAGTATGAAACATACGAGTATGTCGTTGGAAAGCTATTTTAATACACTGTAAAATTAATATGGGGGCTCGATTCGAATCGCTGTGTGAAATCCAAAGATTTCCGGAAGAAATAGTCTACAATGACATAATTATGTGTGGTCCTTATTGGTCGGGAGATCAGCTTTCATAAAATTTTGCCGATTGTCCTTTCAGTATACTTGAATGTCTTATACCTTCTTTTTGAGCGGTCCTTAATCTTGAGTAACGTGTTAACAGCGATGTGGAAGGGCGTCTGTGGTGGTGTATTTTCAGGCGTCGGCCGAGGTACAGGCATTGGGAAACTGTCAAACTCTACGGACGGCGGGAGACGGGGCACAGCGCGCTTCCACGCCGCTTCCAGAGCCTTTATAAAACAATCAATATAAGATTTGGAATTAGCAGTATTACTTTTATGTCTCGCTAATCTGGTACTTTCATGCGATGGGTCGTTGAGCTCCCTAAATAATGGTTGAGCTACACTATGACGGTTTTTTCTTCAAAAAGAGTGTTCAGAAATTGCCCTACATTGTACATCATCATCATCATCATCATCAACCCATTACATTGTCCCACTGCTGGGCACGGGTCTCCTCTCAATACGAGAGGGATTAGGCTATAGTCCGCCACGCTAGTCTACTGCGGGTTGGCAGACTTCACATGCCGTCAAGAAAATCTCTCAGGCATGCAGGTTTCCTCACGATGTTTTCCTTCACCGTTTAAGCACGTGATAATTAATTATTAATACGCACATAACTTCGAAAAGATAGAGGTGCGTGCCTTGGATTCCAGCTCGAGACCTTTGACTTGGTAGTCCAATGGGCTTAATATCACTAGGCTATCACTGCACATTGGACAAAAAACATTGAGAGGTGAGTGTCTTGAATGAATCTGTTTACAGAAATAAATACCATTTTTAATTTATGAAAACCTACGTTATATGCATAATTATTGTGCGCATAACGCAAATAATGATATTCTGTAATATGTTAGTTCTTATTCAGTGCACAGTAGGGACTATAGTCATACAAACAGACTCACATGTTCTGGAATAAACCTGGCAATATCTGCGTGATGAAGTGCTGCGCGAACTTTTTCACCTTCTTCCAGCCAAGACAAGTATTCACTGAGTAACCTAAACGTAGGCAGAAGGGTAAAATAATACTTTAAAAGGTGTAGAATCATATTCACAACATATTATACAACAAAGTCCCACCGGGTCTATCTATTCGCAATAAAATCAAAAACTACTGAACGGATCTTTATGCGGTTTCCACCAATAGATATAGTGAGTCATGTAGAAGGTTTAGATGTATAATTTACAATTGAACGTGCAACGTTATGTTGTTCAGCACTGAATTTGATAAACAAAATTAATTATCCATTTAGTTGAATAATTTAATAAATTTTCATACATTGATCCATTTTATAGAGCAGCTGGTATTTCAGTTTGAAATGCTTAAGTAACCAATGCTAGAAAAATATACCGAAGAACTGTGGATGTACACCTCTGCCTTACCTCTCGGTTTCGTAACATTAAGTCATTGTAATGAAGAATAGTACCAGTTGTAACTAATACTAAGATCAAATCATTTGAGAGCCAGGAAATAAATTTAAATAAATGTAATTTAGTTAAGTGTCTCTTTAAGTGAACTATGTAATGTTCTTTGAGAAATAAATTATCTTTAAACCGAAGTCAGCAAAAAAAAGTTGTTCATATACGTAATGTGTACCCCTACAATATTGTTTATATTAGGTACCTAAAACAGTGAATGTGTTATAAACGAAAATACCGTGAGTGTATTTATAAAATCGACTTACTTTTCAGCGGCAGCGTGATATGCTATTAAATTAAAGATGTTTCTCTTCCTATCGGCCTCCTGACGATTTGGAGTCGTTCCTTTCTCACTGTTATCTTCTGTATTATCTTCCGTATCGCTCGATTCACTCGATTCTCCTGTCAAATCGACTATCGATAGAGCAGGCAGCAGACTGTCATCGACTACTCCCGGACTAGATCTGACCACAGGTTTAGTCGATTGTGTTTCACTACTATCGATTGATTTATGCTCGGCTTTAAGCGTCTCGGCTTCGTTGTGATGGTATGTTATTGTTTCTAGAAGGCGACGTTTAATTTGACTGAGTGTACGTGACTTTATTATTCCGCTGAAGAATAGGGGTCCTATTGGTGGTGTCGGCCTGTGTAATGAAAAATGTGCTTTAATATAAAGAACTAAAGATAGTAATCAGAAGAATATAGTAGTTTGATGAACTTGTGCTGGCTGCTGTATTGAGAGTGACTTATTATTTATGTAGTCGTACACACACCTACACATCAAGCTATACAAATCCAGTATAGGATTGCCTCGCATTGTACGGAAAGCGTTTACAATGCCAGGTCAGTCAATACTGGATTTGTATAGCTTGATGTGTAGCGTACCAGCTGAATGTGATAGAGCTTGATGTGTAGTTATCAAAACTTAATAATGTTTCGCTGATTCATTGCTCCCACTACTTTATATTATACCAACTTTGATTATGTCTCCTTTTTATTAAAAGCACGAAATACTTAAGAAAAAGCAACGATTGTTAGCTGTACATATCAAGTCGCTCCAAAATCTAAAATTTAGCAAAACCTTATCCTTAAGATCCTTAAGATTAAGAAAACTTGTAATTGGCCTTTTGTTACTATGTTTTTACATATCAGAACTGTTAGCTTGTATGTTTTCCTAAAAGAATAATAAAAATCTAACGAAGAAAAAAAACGTTTTCAAAAACGTACCCATAATCGGGTGGGGTCTGAAGATACAGATGCATGAGCAGCCTCCAAAGCGTCAAGTGTGAGGGATGGCTCACGGGGGCCACTAGCGCCGCGGTCGCAGTGCGGTAGATCACCAGCTCTTCCGAACTTATGGTGGCCCCTATTTTCTGAATTATATAAAAAAAAAATAGTGTTAACAATATAATTATTCATCAATTCTTCATGTATACTCAACGCCGTGAAGATATAATAACATCTGTTAAACTCCTCGAGAAAATGAAAAAGAATTATCGAAATCTATTTCAGCGGTTTAGGCGTGAAACCAACAGACAGACAGAATTTCACATTTATAACATTATCTAAGCTTTTTCCCGCGGCTTAGCTCGCGTTAATATAGACTTTCAAGATTTCCAAAAAGGGTACCGTCTCCAGGGTTCTATCTAGCTCTGTACAAAAATTTATCGAAATGATAACAGCGATTTAGGCGTGAAAGCGCAACAAATAAATGGACAAACTCACTTTCGCTTCGTAGTTAGGTTAGTTTGGATAGGATATTATGTACCTGCAAGGCGTTTGTCGACGTGGATCTTGTGTCCTGCGAGTCGCTGTTGGTGCAGCGCGGCCAGCAGGCGCGGCAGCACGCGCGCGCCCGCCTCCCCGGCCCCGCCCGCCGCGTGCGCGGCCCGCAGCAACACCTCGCACAGGAGCGGCGCCACACTGGCATTGCGCACTGCTTGGTTCACGTGCTCTTTTGCGTTCTCTTCCTATACAAAGATGAAAATAAGGAAACTTATTCTGTAGCTGTGCAACACAAGTCTTAGTTAATACAATACAGTTTGGATTAAGAATTATGAAGTTGTGCAAATTATGATTGCGGACAAAAAAAATATAGATAAAATAAAGTTTAAATAAACCAGGGTAAGTCAGTAAAAGTAAATAAACGAATAACTTCACTTTTGTAATTTTTACAGAATAACGAACGAACGGCCTTTGAGCCGCTACACCTAAAACTGGTCCTTCGAGTCGGATACAAAATTTATAAGATTTTACAACAAAAACATTTCATACACTTACATACAATTTGATTAAGAGTCAATCCTTAGGTAAATTCTTATTTTAAACAATGTAATGTGTAGTGAATACACTGTTAGAGTGGACATACCTGCAGCAAGGAGTTGGCGAAGGCGTCTAGATGTGGCCACAGCCTGGTGGCGCAGGCGGCGGCGTCCAGCAGCGCGGCGCCGGCCTGCGCGCGCGCCGCCGCCCGCAGCCACGCGCGCAGCACGCCCGCCGCCCACACACCGCTGGTGCTGCTGCT
>OY292523.1:12742106-12894029 GCA_958496365.1 Subacronicta megacephala | reverse complement strand
CTCATCTTTGCGGGGGCACTACCGTTTCTCTAAAAAATGTGTCTATGAGAACTCAGGTGATTGGAAGTTGGTAATGACGTGGTTGTGTTGTGTTGTGTAGGACGACCACCTAGCGGTGTGGCACCGCACTGCGTCGGACACGGCGGCGGCGGCGCGGGTGCGGGACGCGCTGCGCCGCATCCTGCAGCTGCCGGCCGCGGTGCCCATCGAGTACAAGGCGCACGGCGACTGTCTGCGGGCCTCCGCCGGCCGCTCCGCCGCCGACGACGCGGCGCCGCCCGACGCGGAGCCGCACTCCCCCTAGCGGCGCCCCGCGCGCAGCCCCGCCCCCGACCCCCCACTTAGTTCTTAGCGGCACCGTCGTGTTCGATACGATAACGAGTGAAGGTTTATTTTCTGACAGTCTACGAGCTTCGGTCTCAGCATAGCCGTGACGTTAGCGGTGCACCGTTCGGTCCTAGCCGCCGCGGATATAATTTTATTTAATCTGCCGTTCCGACGCTGTTAAACTTGGAACGAGAGTTGTGACTGCATGTACAACCTTTCTGTAACCGTGATTTTATTAAATCAGTACATTTTAGGAGAACCTTTGTTATAGGTTAAAGTTTACCTTCACCTAACTAGCTAGCAGAGTACTATATAGATGATATTGTAATTGTATTATTAAATGTGAATCTGAGTGAGATAACGAGTGCTGCCCGCAATAGTTCGCGCCGGAGTCTCACGGCCGGTCCGCCCTACCGATGTACATATAGTGAAATTCAAAGTTAAATAAGCAATGTAAATGCGGCGTCGAGCCGTGAGACCGAGCGCCCCACAAGCTCAACATTGTACAGTGAAAAGACCTGGATTTTAAATAAAAATAAAGAATCAGAATTTGTATACTTTAAATGTTTGTTTTCTTGTATATTTCATTTTCTTCGTGATAACATATTCTCTATTATTTGTTCATATTGAACAATCATGTTTGGTTAAAAATACTAGGGTTCAATGGATCGAATAAAATGAAATTTCTGTCTAGAAAATATATTTTAATACATCAAATTTCAACAGACATTCACGTTTGTTAATTTAAAATAAGAAATAAATGATAAACATAGTCATTACGACTTTCGTTATTCAACTACAGACGACACGACGCATTGACCTCAAACATTATGTCCAATAGTGTCTAAACACTACCCAATCTAAAAACTTCCACTACTCTTCTTTTACAATAGTTATTTTACACTAGAGCTGTGGACACCGAATCGAATTAGGCCTTCATAATATCCAGGATTTGTAAACAAAGTTTTTTCGACAAGCACAAATTTTATGCGATTTACATAAGCTATAAACACATTTTCGTAATTATTTTAATGCTTGTAAAAAGAGCATTGTTATCATGCCATACACTTTTTTGTTCATAGTTCATATTTATTTCATATCGGGGAAAGTGTCCACAACCTAAAACTCTGACATTCAGAAGAAAAATATTATACTAACTTAGTCTACATTATTTACATTTGGCAACATTACTTAGTCTATGTGTGGTGATATGCACACGGCATAGGTAAATCAAATTCGTTATGATTTCCCATTATGATATTCAATTATTTTCTAAAATCACAATGTTTTCAATGATATTTATTTTCGGAGGTCTGTTCTCTTGTGCCACTTTGTTAATTTCAGCAGAGTGGCGTAAGAGAACAAAATCACAGTTTTTGTTACAAATTAAGTGCGTTCAACATTATTTCACCTTAACCTTGATGGAGAGACTACCATTACTATGTATGTGGGCGCCTTTCCCTCAAAATTAGTATGTGCTGTTAGCATAACCAGTCTGGTGTATGGCACAAAATGTACTGATAACTGTTTTCTTACATTCACGACGATAAATTGCCTAGCATCTATTAGAGCTTAACACACACATGTCACATTTTAGGGCGTAAGATAAGTCAAGAAAAATCTAGTATCATTTCATTTATACTTTATATTGAATCCATGTTAAAATCAATTTTTATAACGGAATGAGCCATTATCTTGGACTTTCTCATCTGATTAATGCTCATTTCATATAATTACATTTACTCGTTCACAGTATGTGAGCGATAAACACTATTAGCTGTGAGGCCGAAGACTGATTATAGCTAAATAACATTAAATAAACTTAGCAAATAACATCCACTTATACATACTAACACCTATATCATTGCTTTCATTTTCTATCAATTTAGCACTTGTACGCTTTACAAAGTAAGAACCAATAAACTAAGTAAATAAAGCCAATTATCCAAAGTAATACCAGTCTTACTAAATAAGAGGTCCCTCTTATGAGAATCTGGCAAGATTAATGATGTGAAATCAATTCCACTTTTTAACGATGGCTCAGCCAGTAAAGCGATCGAAATCAAAACCAAACATTAATAATATTATCTTATTGTTACTGCATGCTGCGACAATTTGACTACATTAGGGACCCCATTAAAAAAAATCTAAAAATAAAACGGATACAATATAACAATGTTACTAAAAATAAAATGTAACACGAGTATTCAATTAAAAAAATAGCGCTCAGTAAGCTCCAAAGTATATGTTAATTGTGTTAGTACTAAGACCGACGACGCTATAGTTATAGGTCAATTAAATAATAAAAATATTTAAAATCATGTCAATGAAATAAAACCGAAAATCGTATTAAAATATACTCGTAGTAAAAAACCTAAATTAATATTTACATTAGGTATTTCATTTAAAACCTAATCTAAGCTGCAGTGTCCACGATTAAACAGGCTTCAGGACTTTTGGAAAAGGAAATATGGGCCGGTAATTCAATATTCGTCCTTGTTTTATATGATACTAGCTTCCCGCCCACGGCTTCGCCCGCGTAGTTTCTCGGCTTTTCTATACTAAAATATGTATGTATTATACATATAAACCTTCCTCTTGAGTCACTCTATCTATTAAAAATAACCGCATCAAAATCCGTTGCGTAGTTTCAAAGATTTAAGCATACAAAGGGACATAGGGACAGAGAAAGCGATTTTGTTTTATACTATGTAGTGATAATGGACACTCTAGAAGAAGTATATTTACTGCGACATTTCTACGTTACTCACAGAGCAAATGCCAGGAAGTACCAGCGGTTAAGGAAAGGGAGCGCGAACGACCACAATTACCATACATTAGGCCGCAGTAGGAAGTTTATGAATAGCTCTATAAGTTGTTTGTGTGGCAATCAATTTAGTGTCTGGCCAGTACAGGAGGGCTCCTGTAATGGCTTGACCGACTAGTGTCTATTCCCGAAAACATCACTTATATTATTTTTAAGTTCGTGTGTTTGATTCTCACGCAAAGCAGTGTTTGGTTAATGACAACATTATTACACCGCTCCGCATTGAGCCGTGATGATAAATTAATTGAGTCTAAATAAATTTTATACCAGTTCATCGATAAGTTAATTACGTTTCGTGGATAGTTGCCCTTAGATTAAGAACTACTCTAGATAAAACATTTTGTTAACCACGTGAACTCATAGATAATTAAAAAAGGACGTGATCTATATTAAGCTCGACCCAATTTCCACGGAAATAGAATCATTATTTAAGTTATAGCTGCTGTTACATTAAAGCTTTTTTTTCTGGTCTAAATTGTGGAGTTGCCGTAGCCAGTACTTTCTAAGATAAGTGTCGCACGGTGCTTGTTATGTACAGTCTGTTTGAAATAAGTCTGCTCGTCTGAGGTTAGCCATTCCGAAATACCGCGGTTAAATCGCCTAATTAAGTGTTTTTAAACATAAATGTCAAAATTAGTTAAGAAAATAATCACAAATGCGAAATATATGACCCTAATTGTCTTTACATCGACTCTTTCTATTAAAATGTACCACTGCTAAACCACTTGCGGACAACTCTTCAGACAAGCTTAAATATTTCCAACAAAATGTATGTAACGAAGGTGCTATTATCACATTAAAACGGTTATATTTATGCTTGTCACCTTAACCCAGGATGTTTTTCATAGTTATCAAAGTCCCGCAAAGAAAAAAAACTAAAATAACTGGACTGGGTTCAGTAAATTGATACAATGGATTTCTTAAATACAAATTGTAAAAGCTAGTAGTAACCGCTTTTTCATTAGAAAAATCAATTCCTAGTTTATTGTGCCCATAAATTAATATCATCTCAAATAATACTGGACTTCAGTATGTATATTTGATGCTGTGCAATAAATACATTGTCCGCATTTTTATCAATATAAAAACAATGAACTTCAGTTACAGTCAGTAGCAAAATTATCTTCTTACCATTTGTGTAAATAAAAATAAATAAATAAATAACAATGAATAGTTCAGTGTAGACATTGATTTCCTGAATCAGATAGGTACCAATATTGTATATATGGTCAAATTATCATAATAATATTAATCCATACAGTGTTAAGGAATCCACTTAGAAATAAATTCTGTTCCCAATTAATTAACTCCATTCTAGTTTTAAATAAAAAGATACCTACTATATTTTATTGGGTTATTGAGGCCCAAAATTAGTTGCCAACATATTAATTTTCACCATTTAAACAGTTTAGATTCCAGATCACAGCTAATAGCTGCTCGGAAGTGTCTGATATTGTACAATGATATAGAAGAATGGTGAGAGGTAAGTTTAAACTGGAAAAGTATAACATGATCTGACACCCCCTACCCCTGTAATGAGCATATAAAAGAAAACACAAGAAAAAGCTACCAAAAAATAAATGTTAAATAATTATTTAAAACATACAAGTCAACAAACTCATCACAGCAGGTTGTCAACTGATAGTTGTAGTTACCACCTTAAAACTAGAGTGAAACAGGTCGACTTCAATCCTTGAGACCGAATTTTACAGGACCCGAAATATAAACACGCGAGAATCCTTAAAATATAAGCGAATCCCACTATCACTTCAGATTCAATAATACAACTTCATGTAATGATTGTCCAATTTGTAACATAAACTTTGTACTTTACCTTTGAGGATCATACTGCCGCGTCCCACTTTGTCGCAATTCAACTTAGATTGACTGAATTCCCTTTGGGCGTAGCTAGGGCTAACCCCCCCACCCCACAAAATTTGTCTTTTTTATTATCTTGTCGTTGCTATAATCTTTGTTGGTCGTCAAAAGACATACCAGCAGATTTACATTGTTTAAGTTAGTGACTTTAAGCTTGAGTCAACTGACTTGGTGCTGATGTTCTATAAACTGTTTTAAAATCAGGTCAGCGCTGATTGCACTACTAACTGGAAAAGAAATGGCTGTCAGAGTTAAAGTCAGTTACTCAATGGTTGTCTGCTCTTGGCATCACCTGCAACCAAACTAAACTACGCCCATCTGTACCTTATCAGTTCAGAACTGTATGAGCGGCAGTTCGACATAGGTGTGACGTCAGCAGGGCTGCTGGTCAGCAAGTTCGTGGATAAGCAGGGGCGTGGTGTCGGGCGTGAGGGCTGGCACGGCGCTGGCCGGCTGCTGTGCGCACACGCGCTCCAGCACACACGACGCGGAGAGACGGGCCTCGGCGTCGTGGTCCCAACACTCCTCCATTGTATCGCAGACGACTGATAGACCCTGTAAAGTAAAACCAGTTTTAATACAATCATTATTCGACGGCTTCTTTATGGGAATAGGCTCGCCCTCTATTACATAGGACCTTAACATGACAAGTGTGGGTGTACATTAGTACACTTGTATCTAACCCTTCGACTGCCACAGTCCCGTTGGTCAGTGGTTTCTCAGATTGAGCAACTTGGAGTTTGATCGAGATTGCAATTCCCCATAATACCCATTCGGTCATGAAATAACAGGATATGCTTAAACGAATTGTTTGATGAAAATAATCGTATAGGTAAGTAATATTACAAATATGTTAATTTTTATTCGTATTCCAGATGTTTATAATATTTTGTTCATATCGTTGGCTGTTTTGGAGACAAACACTTACGGGATGGTTCCGCCAGTGCGGCGGTATGTTGGGGCGGAGTTTGCGCTGCACTACAGCCTCCTGCATCTCCTCTAGGCTGGGGTGGGAGCCCACCTCCTCCTCTAGAGGCAGGCGGTACTGTCCTGGTGACTCCGGGCTAGCATCGCTGCACCTATAATGTTCAATAGCTAAAATTTCTGCGTTTTCACTTATATGTATATAACATAACATACCATCACGCCTGTATTCCCCGAAGGGTTAGGCAGAGGTGTACACCCACAGTTCGCCGGTATGTTTGGGTCCCATGTAATAGGGGGCGAGCCTATTGCCATTCACCGGGCACAAATCCAGACTCCGAGCTGCTACTGAGAATTTCATAGAAAAACTCAATAACACTTTGCTCGACCTGGGGATCGAACCCAAGACCTCTAATGTAGCAGTCGCGATTGGGACCACTAGACCAACGAGGCATACATATATGTATATGTCACCGTAAAATTGTAAATATTGTTAGATTATAATTTATCTCGCAAAATTGGAAACTTCCGATAGACTCGGTGTCGGTTTATGAATTGGAACTACTTAACAAGGGACACCTAAGGAACAAAGGTACTTAGGTAGTCCTGCGTGATATGAGTGGCCGGCCGCGTAGAGATCCGCGTTCCACGGGTACAAAGTACAAGGTACAAGGGACATTCAAACAATATATACTAAGATGTCTAATATAATATATGTATAGTCTTACTACTTTCGCAAGGAATAAATCATTGTATTACACTACCTACTCACCACTAAACCATAATATATAAGAATCTTTGCAGTACCTACTAATCTAATATGCATGCATATTATACGTTTAACTTTGGGAAAATGGGGATTATTTAATTAATTAATGTAGACAAATTACGTCTCCAGAGATTCAGAATCAATAATAGAGTAACCAGCAAAGCGATTCCCTTTCAAAAATACTTTCCCCGCATCAATAATTCAGAAGTTCAGTTCAGAAGTGATGAATTTGACCTAAAAACATAAATGGAGTGGTTCTAAACTTAGTTCTCGTTTATTTGGCGAGTGCACTGGATATGTCTACCTGTGACTTTAGGTATTTGATTTATTTGCGACACAACTGAAGTGCCATATACTTTAAAATAGATTTAAAAGAGGAATATAGACTTAAGACCTGTGATAATAGTTGTATGTGAATAAATAAATAAATAAATAAAAATGTTTTTTGTTGAACAAATCGCTCCAAGTTCCGAGCTTCTGGTAGCACAAACAAATAGGTACCTACCTTTTTTTCTAAACAGTCGTTAAATACATCTAATTGATCAGAATATTATTATTGTCACGCACAATTACGTATTGCGAAAGAGATGAACGCGAGAGCATTCAGCTTTCGTAAATAAATAAATAACTTTGTAACTCAAAAATGTTATATATCTTTATGTATTAAAACCTTACCTTGATGCGATCTCCCACAGCACGAGCGCGCACGCGTACATGTCTATCCTCAGAAAAGCATCCTTCGTGAAGTTTATAGCTCCGTCCAGCACTTCTGGCGCCATATAACGCCTCGTGCCGACCTGTCCATGGGCGTCGCCACAGCCCCTCCCTGCCACGAATATTAAGGCCAGGCCAAAGTCCGCGATGCAAGCGCTCAGGTCAGCTTTAAGAAGGACGTTCTTTGATTTGAAGTCTCGATGAGCAACTGCTGGCTTGCCCCCGCCTTCTTCATGGAGGTGGGCAAGCCCCCGAGCCACGCACGCCGCAATACGCCATGCCTCTACCCATGTTAAGGTGTGACCTTTCAGGTAGTCGCATAGAGATCCCTGAAAAGAAGAAAATATCGAGTCCCGCGCAAACATATCGTCCTAATACTACAAATCATATTGACTAATGCCACTATTACTCATCCGTCATTCTAAAAATATATAAGCCGTTCAAAATTGTATAACTTGACAGGAAATTCTTTCTTTGCAAGCGTGTTATATCGATCTACGATCTATTAAGGTGCAGACAGATATTTTTAACTTGCTTCTGTTGTGTCTAGTCCAGTCAAGACTTATATAATATTTAGCACAATAGGGCGATGATTTATCTCTGGATAACACCACTTATTCTTACGTTACTTCATTTGTAAGTTGACTACAAGACAACAATTACAAGACTATTGACATATCTATACTATAATGCTATGTATTACATTAACATGTAGAATCTTACCTTCTCGTGGTACGCTGTGACCAGCCAGTATTCAGCCTGCAAGTTGTCGCCTTTCTTATCGACGCCGATGTAGTGAAGGATGTCTGGATGGTCCATCCTCGCTAGTCTGAAGATCTCCTGCTCAGCTAGCCACGACTGTTTGTCTTGCAAGGGAAACACTTTGACGGCCACGTCTCTTTGTCCGAGCTTAGCTCTCCACACAGCTCCAAAACGTCCCCGAGCCCTGACCTCGCACAATGTCACCTGTCCCACAAGGCCGACCGCCTCGTTCTCCATGCCAGCGCCAGCGGATGGAGGCCTCGACAACGACGCCTCACCGTTAGCTAGTTCAGCGAATGATGAACCTTTTCGCTTTCTGTATAGAAGATAGCAGCCAACAAGAACTGCGAATAGCAGGAACAGGGGAGTTAACGTGTAAGCGATAACTGCCTTCGTATCATCGTCAGCATTTGGCACCGCTGTCGCTAGCACCGTCTCGGAAGGGACTTCCGTCTGCGACGTCATTCCAGCTTCTATACCAGGGAACACAATGTTCTGATTGCACATATCGCCTTCGCAGCAACAGTGAAGGAGCGGCAGCTTAGAGTTATGAAGTCGGCAGTTGGACGCCCTGTCCGTGCAAGACACGGTGTCCACAAAACATCCTTTTACTTTCGGATAAGCCGTGTTTGTGACATTGTCGAACTGCCATAGTACGAAACAATGGTTACTTTTATCTGCTTCAACCGGTTGACATTCTTCTTTGATAACATTGGGGACACACATCGAGTTTTTGCCGGTATCGCATGTGGAAGTTTGAGAACCATTGAAAAATTCACAGTACCTAGTAGTGATTCTGCCTTCTTTAGGCCGAGGTGGGATATTCTCATCAGATGGTGGAGCTGCTGTTAGTGACGTCACTTGAGTACCTTCGACAAAATAACTGAATTTAGTAACTAACTATTTATATGGGAAATGGTAGAAAAAAACTTAAGACTGCAAGTCACAGCACCAGGTGAATATTAGTACTTTTTTCTAACCAAGTAAAAAAACGAATTTGTACAGCATGCACTTTTATCAAAATGATACTAAAAGAGATCCACTGTGGATAGGAACTTTAAGGAAAAAAAATATGACTTATTCCGAGAATTTGGATTTGTTTTATGAATAATCAAACTACCTATACTATGACGATTCAAATAATTTAACTGTGTATGCTGTGAGTATTACTCATTTACAGGGAACTGAATGTACTCATTTATTTAATTGATTTCAATAATTAAATTATTTCCAATCTGCACTACATGAATGTTGTGGCAATTCTGAGTTCCAGCAGTGCCCAATACTCCTACTCCTCCAATTGGGAATCGCCATATCAGTGTTACAGTAAAATGAGTTTATGGTAATCATGATTTCTTCTATTAAACAAATACTGACACAGTAGAGGCGAATGCCGCGAATCAATTTGTTGTTTGTTGGATTAAATATAATAAAGCTAGAGTTTGTTTGTTTGTTTCAACGAGCTTATCTCTGGTTCACTCTGGCTCACAATGATTGTGCGCAAACATATAATAATTATTGCCAAATTTCAAGCTTCTAGGTCTTATAGTTTCAGAGATTTTGTGACTAGTGAGTGACTGAATGCCTTCGAGCAACAAAGGACTTACGCCATAGCATTGCTCGAAGCTGAATACCAATGGATTTCATTTAATAAATTATTAGAATAAGTGTCTAATGAATTTTATAATTAGTGGGCTGGACCCAGAATGTATTGAAAAAATATATATTAAGTTTTTTTAACACAATTCTTGTTTAATGGGTAAATATCGATCACAATCAATGGTCTCAAAATTTATATAAGAATTAGTATGGGGTAACAGGCTATTTTCTGAAACACCATGACACTGTGCACATTAATTACGACAAATGTTACAATTTTATTATATGTTATGTTAAACTTGCCTGCCTCATTAGTCTAGTGGTCCCAATCGAGATTGCTACGCTAGAGGTCTTGGGTTCGATCCCCAGGTTGAGCAAAGTGTAATTGGGTTTTGCTATGAAATTCTCAGTAGCAGCAGGTGAATGGCAATAGGTTACATGGGACCTAAACATACCGGTGAACTGTGGGTGTACATTAAGTACACCTCTGCCTAACCCTTCGGGGAATACAGGTGTAATGGTAATGGTATGTTATGTTAAAATATAAAATAAATACCATATTTGTGTTTCAGTATTATATTAAGTAGCAACAATGATTCAAGCACATGCTGAAAATGGTTCAAACACATGCACAGCTATCAACGAAGATAATCCAACGTATTTAGTAATAAAACTAATTGATAATGCTTATAACTAGAACAACATAATATATAATAACAAAACACTGTAATTGATAATCAGAGTACTTGACATATTAAGTATGTATGTATTGAGAGTACAACCACCTTTGTATGTTATAAAAAATATATAATTATTATTGGGGGCCAGCATTCTGTCAGTATTACATTTTAAAATTATTTTTTGTCTTACTTCTTCTTTCTTAATTTCAAACAGCATTTGAAATTAAGAAAAAAACAAAAAATTGCTTAGATTTTTTATTATAATATTGTCTATTTAATAACTCAATGGCAGTTATAGATCATCTAAGCATTTCTTTTTAATTTTTATAACTAATTTTAATAAAAACTGATTTTTCAATGGCAATATTAAAATATTTTTGGCTAGATAACTTAAATGTTTTTTTAAAGTTTGTTATAGCATATCAAAGTATGTTTCAGGACAAGGACAAGGACACAATAGTTAATCAGTTTGTATCACCAGTAGACAAAGTTGGAAACATTATTCATTACAGTTAAACAATCATATCTCAGATGTTCTGGTAAAACAGGCACAAAAATAGATATTAAAACTAACAAATAAAATACGTAGAACTTTTTTTTGCGCCAAACATAATAAATCATAAAAAGGATATCTTATCAATACTCAAATATTAGTTTTGTAAAATGATAAATAGACAAGGCTTACCTAACATCAGCACTACAGTGAGGTACAATATCTTCGGAGCCATCATCAGAACCATGGCGCAGGCGGGTTCGGCCCTCGCGACCCGACGCGACAATCCAATGTTATTTTTATACGCGGCCCCGACATCAAACGTCTAGTCTATTTAGGAAATTCCGACACAAGTACATGTCAGATAAACAACGCACATCTCAATACGGTAAATTCCAACACACCCACTGTATAGAACGACACAAGGAACGTTGCAATGTACACAACGATTAATTTAAATTAATCCAATAATCTCAATTGCATTGATTTCAATTAGTATTTCCGAAAATAAAGAGCATCATACACATCGTACTGAGGCTTCAGGCTTCACTTTTTGACATTTGAGTTGATCAGTGCTGCCAGCGCTGTTGCATATTTACTACAATAAATTAATAGAGATAAATAAAAATGGTTATTTCTCTTTTTTGCTAATGATGGTGAGCTTGCTACCATACCAATCTTTCTGAGCGCCAAATTCAATTTTTTTTTGGAAATTTGTTTGGCACCCAGTTGAACGTTTAGCCTTAAGGCTAAATGCCTTAAGGCATTTCACCTTGGGCGCCAAATTGAAAAATAACCTATTCACATTGAGTATTAAGACTTTTGCTTTAAAATAGCTATCGTAGAAGATTTTGGTATACATTAAAATTTCTATTTTAATGTATACCAAATCCTTTTCTTACGGTAATGATTTTTAAGCAAAAGTTTTAATACTCAATTTATTGTGATAATAATAAATAAAACTCTATGATATTTTTGGAAACGTTTGTTGGCCCCGAAGTGGTCCCGACCCACTAAACTAAATCTTTATGAACTACAAGCTTTACCCCTTCGGCTTCGCTCGCGTGGACTATACGTTTCCAGTAATTTCCAGTTCGCAGTTTGACGATTCTTTTCATTCTACGGGATAATAAATAGCCTATGTCACGTCACACAGGAATAATGTAGGTTTCTATTGGTGAAAGAATTTTCAAAATCGGTTTAGTAGAACCAGAGATTATCGTCTACAACGTCACAAACTTTACCTTTTCATATTAGAAATATAGTTAATCGACTAAATGATTGACTGTATTGTTGGCAGCACCTTTACGAAACTTTACGTTTTTTTTACGGAACCTCACGTTTTCGCCGCGACCACAACGACCGCGGTCGTCATGTGGAACGACTAAAGGAGCATTTTAATCTTTGTGATCGCCACGTGGAACGCGTCCTAGGTAGTACAGTCGCCAGCACATCAGGTTAAAAAAGCTGTCAAATATCTCCAAATGATTTTAAACGATATTGTACTGAAAAGGAATGTAAATGAAATGTTTGACATTTTGTGGTAACTTGATGTGCTGGCCTCTGTACATTAAAATAGGTATTGAATATTGTTAAGCCTCGTATCCACTACTTCAGCAACATTTAGCGCGCGGCATGTTGTACAACCTGTTGCAAAACATGTTAAAACTTTATTTAGCAACGTTGTTTGTATAAACATTGTACAGTATGATCAGTCGTCAACAACATGTCGCCGGAGACTAGTGTTGATTTCAGCGGTGGTGGTTATAATTTTATCAAAATATGAATCGAGAAGAAAAAACATGTTAGTGGGTTAGGAATTTCTACACCATTACCCCATCACCACGGCACATTCCTGCGCATCACGTGTCGAGTCGACAACATTTGATGTTGCATGTTGCACGGAAACAAACAGCAAACCGCGCGTCATAATGCGTGTCAGCCGGCAACGTCACGCGTTTTTGTGCAACGCTGCCGAGAACACGTTGGGCGTCACAAGTTGCGAGTCAAATGTTGCTATACAAATCCAGTAAGCCAGCGTAGGCCTCGACTTGTGTGGAAAGCATTTGCATTGCGAGGTCAGTCGATACTGGATTTGTATAGCTTGATGTGTAGCCATGTGTAGGCTACAACACTACTTGTACACTACAAGTTTAAAATAACTAAGCCTGCGAAATAACTAAGCCTGTCTGAAGTTAGTCGTTCCAAACTGCCGCACAGGCAAAATTGCAAAATTGTTAATACGTAAGGAAAATAATCACAAATGTGAAAGATATTTGAAGCGGCGGTAGCCAAATACTACATACATACATACATATTGTCACGCCTGTCTCCCATGGGGGTAGGCAGAGACTATAGATTTCCACTTGCTACGATCCTGGCACACTACTTTCGCTTCATCTACATTCATTAATCTCTTCATGCATGACCGTCGGTTTAGGGTGCTCGGAACCTGGCCTTTTTGAAGAACATCCGCAATTTGGTTGCGGTACGTTCACCGAGGTCTTCCCCTTCCAACTCGTCCATCCATACTCACCATATATACTTGTTTCGTCAATCTCCGTTCATCCATTCTCTCTACATGACCAAACCATCTTAACATACCTTTCTCAATCCTTGTTACTACATCTTCTTTCACTCCACATTGCTCCCTTATCACACTGTTTCTCACTCTATCTTTTAGCGTCACACCACACAAACTTCTCAAAGCTCTCATCTCTACAGCATTTATTCTGCTTTCATGTTTCTTCTGCCATACCCAACTTTCACTACCATACATTAGTGTCGGCGCCAACACTCCCTCAATCACAGCCAGCCGTGCCTTTTCGGACACTTTCCGACTATTCATGAAGGTGTGTAGCGCCCCATTCACCTGGTTACCAGCACTCGCTCTCCTTTCAATATCACCCTCTTGTTTACCATCTCTAGTAAACCTAGAGCCCAGATATACAAACTCTTTCACCTGTTCTACTCTTACGCCACCTATCAAAATATTGCACGCTGTCATAACTTCATCCCTTTCAAAGACCATCACTTTCGTCTTGCTTACATTCACTGTCATTCCCTTACTCCTAAAAGCACCGTAAAAGCCAAATACTATTATAGTATATTATGGCGGTAGCCTAATGGCTAGGGTGTCGGACTTGTGTCGGACTTGCGATCATGTGGTTGTCTCACTCATTTAGCTAAGTACGAGGGGTTAACAAGATTACTAGTAATGTACGACCGACATTGCTAATAACCTTTTAGAAAATATATATATACAACTTACACCATTACACCGACTCTTTCTATTAAAATTTACCACTGTTAAACTACTTGCAGACAACTTCGGACAAGCACCGTTATTTCGCAAACTATTTGGCTATAACACATTCTAGGACCATGGCAGTAAAAAATGCGACACCAAAACAAATAATAATCACTAATAAAAAATTGATTTGTATGAAATAATAATCGATTTTTTTAATAATCGATTATTTCTTAACATCCCTACTGGACACTGACTGACACTGACTTGACGTTGACAGTTTGACTGTTCAAGTCCAATGAGAGTTTATGAGTGATGGTTGTATTGTATGGATGGATGTTAATGTAAACATCTTCTGACCATGTTGTACCAGCGAAGAATTACATAAATATAATAATGATTGCGTTAACGGTACAAATTACGAAGATGTTATGGGATGATACAGTGTGATGGCAACACGCCATGTCATTCTTTTATTTGACTCCAGTCAAAGGTGACTTACCGGTACATTTATTGGAAACTATTTTAATTAATAGGTTAGAGTACCTAAAAACTATTTTCAGAGGAGATCCTACTACCTACAACGAATATGTGGTGGAAGGAAGTGTCTACGATAACGTCGGGCATTTTATGCTATGTGTAGTATCCATTTTATGCGAAGATAGAGAATTTTCGCATTATTTTTTGAGGTCAGAATTAAAGCTTTTCAAACGGCGACTAGCAACTCTGAGTGCATATGAAATGAGAACTTTCTCTAAAAAACTACTAAGAAACATTAGAAAACATGAACATGTACCAACACACATTCAATCACTGCAAGTATTATGCCAACATTTGATGTTAAAGGATGTTGCACAGCATATTATTTGTGCAACTCATAGCAATGACTGCTCTGTACACTGTATCAGTTTGAACTTCAAGCAATGCCTTTCTCTAGTAGCTAGAAGACAAGTCGAAATAAAAAATGGAATAGCTTTTATACCATGTGGAAAGTGGAAACAATATTTGATTTCACTTTTTAATGAAAACTTGGCTTACAGAATAAACAGAACTGATCTATCACCACTCAAAAGTGACCCAAGACTAATGGAGCTACTTTATAAAGTAAAAAAAGAATTTAGTTCTTCAAAAGAAAGAACTAATGTGTTACTTAGTAAAAATGTTGACTCGGAATCAATGTTTTTCCCACCATGCATGCTGAATCTACATCAAAACCTGAGAAAAAGGCATAGACTATCTCATACACAACGATTTCATTACAGCCTTTTTTTAAAAGACATTGGCATGCCAATATGTGAGGCCATAGAGTTTTGGAAAGCAGAGTACAGATTAACTCCAAATGGCAGCCATAGTTGTTGCCATAACTGGGAGAAAGATGAAAAGAAATACTTGTATGGTATCAGGCATATGTATGGATTAGAAGGATGTCGCAAAAACTATGCTTCTGTAAATTGTGAAAGAATACAGAGCATAGACAATTCATGTTCTGAAGGAGGTTGCCCATTTAAGTCTTTTGACCCAAGCAAAATAATTCCTCTTTTGAAAAATTGTACAGAACCTCTTTTGTCACAAATCAATGAATTTAAAAGTAAAGGTTTATACACAAAAGCTTGCATGTTTTTGATGCAAAATTGTTATAATATTATGCCTATAAATTATGATAGCTTTAATTTTAGTCCTGTTAAGTTTTATATGACTGCATGCAAAAGTATAGAAATTCAACAATAGTAATGTGTTATAATTATAATGAACTAAAATGACGATTAGTTTAGGGCAGTGGTTTCCAACCTGGACCACACACAACTTTAAGTAATCAATCTGAATTTAAACTTTTTACAATTATGTTCATTAAGTTAAAGATTTCAATCTTTTTGATGTGAATCTTTCTCTGTGTACCATTGGTTAGGAAACACTGGTATAAAAGGATGAATTTATTGTAATATAATATTTATAATATGACAGTTATTTATTTAGAAAAAAATGTGATCATTTTATTCATGTTTTTTTTTTATAGATTAGTGTCCTGGTTTACCTGGTAGTCTGATTGAAAGCACTATGTTTGATACAATCACTGTCCGTGATTTTTTAATAAATTAAACATTACCTGCAGTGAAATATTGATTACCTATGCACTATGCTTATATTTCTAGTACTGTAGTACTTTTTCTATGATGGAATATTGCTGGAGGCATGAATACCTAAAGTGACTGTAACGCTGATAAATGGAAATGTCGTGTTCAAGCATTAATCTGACACCCAACAAATTAGTTTTATTCTGCTTCCATGATAAATCTCTGCAGTACCTAAACATATTATTTTTGTTAAAACATTTAGGCCTCAATTATTCACAAGAATAGTCACTACTCACAGAGTTCTCAACTGAATAAATAAAAAAGGAATAGAATTAAGAAAAAAATAACTACTGAGTAATTTAACAGGGAATTGCTTCCTATATCTCAAAATAGCTTTTAAAAAAAAAAATACTTCTCTCATTTTCATACATGGTTAGTTGTTCAGAAGTTGAGCTGTTCTGTGTGTATGCTCTGGGTCTGGGCTCTGCAATGGGTCAATAGCTAAGAGTAAGACCCAGTCATCCAGTGTGCGTGTGGTGCATTTAGGTGCATTACAATGGGAATCGCAACCGAGTTTAATTGATCTCAATTCGCAGCTATTTTTACGCAGCCTCCATCGACTGTGCAAAGTTGGTCAGACACGCGTTTTTTTTTAATTTAGCCTTGCTCCTCTTTAGGATTTTTTCCTGTATTGTGGATGCGTTTACCTACACATCTAACAATATCTACAATAATATTTATTACGTGTGGGGATGGTGATGGCGCAGTGGTTGAACAATCAGCAGCCGCCGATGTAGTATGTAATATTTTTTATTGTTAAGGTATTTATTTGACATACCTAATCAAACAGCTAACATGCAAGTGCAGTGATAGCCTTGTGAACTTCGAACTTCAAACTCGAGACCTTTTACTGGGCAGTCCAATGGTCAAAGACTGTCAAGTAAAAGGTCTCGAGTTCAAATCCAAGGCTATTAAAACTTTCGCTTAAAAATTGCTATCGTAGATTTAGGTGTTTTCGCCGACTCCACTATTTAACACCAAAATCTTTGACGATGACGATATTTTATAAAAAGTTTTAATAATCAATTGTGAATATGTAACTCTTGATGTCGCAATTTCTACTCCCAGAATTATGTACCTAGAGTGTGATATAGCCGAAAAAATTGAGAAACAACGAAGAAAAATTTGAATTTCGCGCTGAACCCCGACGCTTAAGCCTTAATACTGAATCATAAAGGTACGCACGGCTACACATAAAGCTATACAAATCCAGTTTACGCTGGCCTCTTGTTGTATGGGAAACCTATACAATGCGAGATCAGCTTTAACTGGTTTAGTATAGGTGTTTTTTTATGGTATAACTCGGCAAACGAGCAGGCGAGCTACCTGATGGAAAGTAGTCATCGGCGCCCATGGACATCTGCAAAACCAAAGGAGTTGCAAATGCGTTGCTGAGCCTATTTAAGGAAACGGGCCCTCCCGTTTCCTTACGAAGGAGAAACGAGAAGGAAATGGACTGAGGGAGAAATTGGGCCTCCGACGCTCCAAAATATAATAGGTTGACCTGTAGCCGTGTGTACCTACTGTACTAACCTTGGTATATTCGGTTTTAGGGTTCTGTAGCGGGAAAAAAATAAAAGGAACCTTTATAGGGCCACTTCATTGTCGTTCTGTTTGTGTCAATGACAAATAGGAACATAAGAAGGTGCCTTGGAGCTTTAAAAAAAAAGTTTTTAAGTCAACGCAATAAAAATATACACAGCCACATACAAGTCGCATATTTTGACACTCTCAAATAAACTCGTCCCACCTTGGGCGCCAAATTCAAACACTACAACACAACTTCGTAATTGCACGTCTATGTCACACTCTATACTCCATTTGGTTAGGTACTTAACTAAAGGTAAACAATAAAAATGGCGGCTTTCAGAGCTGTTCAACCTTTTAATACAATGGTATCATATGATTCGGTAGTGAAATTAATAACAACACAACTAACAATCAATAAAAACAAAGAACAAACAAAATAATAACTAATTAACACAATTTGCGGCAAAAGAAACACAAAAACGACCGAAAGTAAAGTAAATACAAACCGTCTGGTTACCCGACTAAGTATAATATCGGTTTATTATTTTGCTCCGCTTCCTCGCAATACTACTTCTAAATTTTTCCGAGTTATCAAAAGTCTACTACGTGGAAAAATGTTTTGAATATCTGTATTTTTAGATTCTTTCTAGTAGGCACTTTGCAATACTTTGTCATATTTATAAATTTTGATTTAATTAATTGTTCGCAAGCTTAAGAATAATGATTACCATCTAATATTAAACGAAGAAGTAAGATATGCTAGTATATAAAAGGAAAATGTGATTTTGAATGATTAAATTATTTATTTTGGTGACGTTTTATTTCGAAATGAAAAATGGCCCTATGAAAGAACCTTTTTTATGATTTGTTTACATTTAGTTAAGTACCTAACCAAATGGAGTATAGGTTCATGGGCTCCTGGCAATAGAAATTATTGCGACATCAACTATAATGTTCACAACATGAAACGAATTTGGCGCCCAAGAAAGTACGCCTAGCCTTACCACAGTAGATTCTTATAATGTGGCCTTACCGCACAATCATGGATTTTGGTAAGAAGCAAGGACTCTCAGCACAAGTAAAGGAAAAATAGCAACTTTGTTTGTACGGAAGCCTTGTTCGATTCATTTTGAATTCATTCAGAGACCACGAAAACAATTCAATGCTCTTAGCAATGTCATTCAATGTGTGCAAGTAGGTAGGTAGTTACCTACATACTTATTCTGCCGCTGTAATCAAGTCGCTAAAAAGTAGATATATGACTGTGGTGATGACGCCTGGACTTGTTTACCCTCATTGTTGTTAATAAACGAGGACAGAGGGGCAGAGCACTAAACTCATTTAGCAAAACTGCCGATATAGAGATCGATGTCCGATGTATTGATTGCCAAGGTCATCTATTATGTTTTGGGGCGATCAATAATTTTGATGCTCACATTCCATGATTGAAAAAAGGCAAAATAATAGAATTGTCTATGGAATAGGTTCATAAAATATATCGTACTAATTTGACAGGACTAAAACTATCTATCTATCCTTTTCCTATATTTTTGTTAGAAAGAGACATAGAATGTTTGTAAACAACAGAATTTCTGAAGGGAGCCGGCCCTTTAAATGTTTCCGTCTCGAAAGAAAAAAGGATTGGCACTTCGCAAACATATTCAATAAGTATGTAGCTGTTATATGTATATATATACCCTGTCTAGACTACGTCGTTGCGACCAGACAGACGTGTTATTGAACGCTCCGCGTATTTTAATTCCAAAAAAAAGTGTATTTTTTCGAAGTAAAACGGGATAAAGCTTATGCCATCCGGTAAACATTGCAGTGATAAACAATCCAGTGACTATTCCAAATTTAGAAACAATCAAATAATGGCATGAATTAAAAACAAACGAAAACTTGTGATACATTAAAGTGCATTATCGTGTGGCGTGTACTGCGAGTGTGACATCATTTCGCAAGCAAGGTCAAAACCACACTCGAATTTACACCAACGTATCTATAACTACATCCCTTATTCCAACGAAAACTTCCGTACGCCTTTAGTCTCGCGGCTAACTGTAGGAACCGAATTGCGCACCACTCAACGGTCTCTTTGAGTTCGAACGCAATGTCGATGCTAAACTTTTGTGTTGTTTTGTTCACGAGCACGACAAATATTTTTTATTATAATAATATTCCTATTGTTATCATTGTGTGTCTTATGCTCATAACGAATTGGTTCTATTTTTTATTAATTTTCAGTTTACCTATTTTGTTCGTCAAATTTTTGATAAGAATAATTTGGTAGGTGCCTCATTAGTCTAGTGGTGCTAAGCTCGACTGCTACGCTAGAGGTCCTGGGTTCGATCCCCAGGTCGAGCAAAGTTATTGGGTTTTTCTATGAAATTCTCAGTACCAGCTCGGAGTCTAGATTTGTGCCCGGTTAATGGAAATAGGCTCGCCCCCTACTACCTACATGGGACCTAAATATATGCGAAATGTGGGTGTATATTAGTACACCTCTGCCTCCTTCGGGGGGGAATACAGGCGTGATGGTAGGTAAGTTATGTTATGTTTTTGATAGGTAGGAAGTAAGGAACTCGTTACTGTTCTTCTATTTAGTAATTAGGTACTAGTTGACCCGGCTTTCTGCCTTAGATTAGCTTACACCCTTTTAAATTCCCATTATTGAAGTACCTTGAGATTTGAGATATGCTACATTTTGTTGTATGGTGCTAGAACAACGAACAACGCCGATGGTTTGCCGACTCGACAACGATATAGTTAGGTAATTACGTATAACCCCTATGGTATCTTTTTTACGTTCCATCATCATCATCAGCCCGTATTCGTCCACTGCTAGGCTGGACGTAGGCCTCTTTATGCCACAGACTAGAGCCCAATATTCAGCTGTTTTATCCAATATACGACTTCTTCTGTTGTTGAAACGTTCTTGTAACTCTAACTTTGAGGGTCGTTTGACGTTTATCCGCTCTGATCACGACTTTGGTAATAGGTCACCAGGCCGACGCCCCCAGTGAACAAAATCGTAGTGCTATTACCATAGGTACTTTTACATACATTACGTACTATAAAATACATACACATATACATATACACATACATAAATACATACATAACAAATATTTCAAAAATAGTTTTTTTTTTAATGTAGTTTCTTTATCATTATTTTGTGCGGTAGTAGAAAATGAAGACTATTTTTTTTATTTACTCTAAAATAAAAACTGTTTTTTGCTTGGCCTGTAAAATTTACTTTTCTCTAGGTATTACGATTTTATTCATCGGGGGCGTCGCGGCGTCGGGGCTATTTTCATGTTTATATTTATCTGGTGGTAAAAAAAAAAAAGTTGTGTGAATGAAAGTTCATGCGGAACTCAATGCGCAAATTCAAGTTCTTTTTATGTTTATGTTGACCTGGTACTTTAGTTATGTGACGGTCCCATCTCCTAGCTCCGTGAAAGGATATTAATTATTTGATGACCACCTTAAGTTATTGGGTTAAACTCAGGCCTACGTCCTGCAGTGGACGAATACGGGATGATGTTGATGATGATGAAACGAAAAAAAGGTAACAACTGATAAAAATCGTTGTCGAGTCGGCTAACCATGATCGTTGTTCTAGCAAGCACCATACAACAAAAGGAAAAAGTTTAGTATACTTATCTCAAAATCTCAAAGTACTTACTCCAGGCCGTTTTCCTGGCAGGGAAAGAAAAGGAGGTCTGTTTAAAAATGTACTGTCCCTATATTTACCAAAATATCTGCCAAGAACGCCATATTTTAATATTTTAAAAATAAAATGATGTAAAATGACAGTTTTGTATCGCAAGACTAGTATATTAAATGTCTTTGATCGCAAGTCATATAGACGATTTTATAGACGATTTCCTATACCAATATTATTTATTATTTTTTAAGAGTTCTTTCAAGATTTTCCCTACTATTTTTCTTCTTAAACCACCCCTGTTTTACGACAAACAAAACATAAAAGAATGATTCTAATCGGTCAATCCGTTTTTGTTTTTACGCGAGGCTAACGAACGGCGATTGATTTTTTTATACATATATAGATAGATACCATACCATCATGCCTGTATTCCCCGAAGGGTTAGGCAGATGTGTACCAATGTACAGGTACATTTCACCGGTATTTTTAGGTCCAATGTAACATGGGGCGAGCCTATTGCCATTAACCGGGCACAAATTCAGTCTCCGAGCTGCTACTGAGAATTTTATAGATAAACCCAATAACACTTTGCTCGACCTGGAAATCGAACCCAGGACCTCTAGTACGCTAGAGCAGTTGCGCTTAAGACCACTATACTAACGAGGCCGAGTATATAATAGATAGATAGATAATAATGGATTTCCCTTTCGCGTTAGTAACAATAGTTTATCCCATATCTTCCCCGTATAATTAATTAAGTACGACTACTACTAGTCTAATTAATTAGGAAAATGTGTGTGGGACACGCACATGCAGCGTAGGATTCCGTAATACCTAAATACGGTTTGAAGTTCTTTGGACTCTTTATTTATAAAACCAAATGGCGGTTTAAATATTATTTTCCTTGTATTTAATGTACTTGTAAATTCTTACTTTTGTAGTAAGTACCTACCTACTTATATTGTATTTATTAAGTAGTTAGAAGCTCAATTCATAGAGCTACCACTATACAGTTTGTTCGAAATAAGTAAGCCGATCGGAAGTTGTCTGCAAGTGGTTTAGAAGTGGTAAATTTTAATAGAAAAAGTCGGTGTTAACATAATTAGAGTCGTATATGTTTCACATTTCTAATTATTTTGTTTACTGATTTCGATATTTATGTATTAAAATACACATTTAAACGATTTTATACCGCTGTAGTTGGAACGGCTAACTTCCGATCGGCTTACTTATCTCGAACAAACTGTAGGTATCTGGCAACTTTTGGCCCTTCAGGTAAGGTAGCGCGTCTCTTCTTTTGCTATTGCTTCTCCAATAAACATACGTTTCATAGATAATTTTCTTCCAGCTTTTTCCTACTTACTAAGATTGTTGGCCTACAAGCCCTTAATTAAGTGCTTACAGAGCTCACACGTTAGTAAGTCTTGCTTGTTCTGCAGCTGTATGTTTTGCATGCACAGCCCTAGATACCTATATTATGCAATTACAAAGCAGTGCAGGTCTACATTAACAGATAATTTAACTGATTAAAAAGATGAGGTTTTTGTCATGTTGCATCGGTAGCTAGTTACTGGTCGCGACGTCGACTAGATTTTAAAAGTAACCTATGTATTTATTAGTCAAGGTTATAAACTATCTGTGTGCTAAATGTCATCCAAATAAGTTCAGACAGTTTTGCGTAGTTGAGAAGTAACATCTAAATAAATATTGTCATTTATTATACACACATAAATATAAGTAAGATTTTGTTTAAAAGGAACAATAAACTTTTGTCGTTAACAGTAACACTCAGATCAATTAAAATGTTAAGATGGAACTTTGCGAACAAAGAAGTGAGGCCGGCTAAAACTACGCCTTGCCGTGTACAAACAAAATTACAGGCACACACGTATACCGAAACTACGCCTTATCTTGTCAGTCGAGCTTTCGATAGCTCGATAGCTCGACTCGTAGTTTTAGCCGGCCTCACTTATTTGTTCGTAAAGTTCCATCTTAACATTTTATTTGATCTGAGCGTTAACATAAAAAACCCAGACCGGAAACACATTTTTTAGTCCAAAAAAACAATTCTTCCATGCGAGGTTTCAACCAGCGTCCCTTAGCGCGGAAACCGACCTACTTGACTATTGCACACTTGACAAGTAACTTTAGTTTTACCCACTTTAAGAAAGAAAAACTATTGTCTCCACCCCTAGCCTCATCGTTACTTTAGTCGGGCCAAATTCAGCTTGTTGAAAATCACACTTCGAAGTTTCTGCTGAAGAAAGTAATGTGGGTCGCTTCGCATATTACTAGTATTCTTGTTAACGCCTCGTACTAAGGCAAATGCTCGTATTTCAAGTAGGTCCACGTCGGTAGAGGATTGGGTCGATTTTGAACTGGAAATCACATGATCGCAAGTCCGACGCCCTAGCCTAGCCATTAGGCTACCGCCGCATTTAAGTGTCATAATTATGCAAACATGCTTATTTCTTCTTAAGGCCAGATCTGAATAATCCGTTGTTTATTGATAGAGAGAGAGTACTGCCTTGTGGAATACCGTAGCTGCATGAAGCACAGTTACTTACATATTTGTCAGCACGTTATTTCTTTGATCTGCCAGATAAATATAGTCCCTGAATTATTCTTAAATTAATACTATGATACCAACGTTTTCCAATCAGGTTATCTTCATCGGTACAGAGGTAGTATCGAAGGCTTTTCGAGGCTCTAATCTTTATGAAAAACCTATTCGAATGTCCTTTGTCTATTTTTTGTCAATGTTATCCTTTTTGCACGAACTTTGATGTTGCTACTTTTCTTCGACTTCAAAAATTTTTTTCGAAAACTACCTAGGTATTATCAATATTTTATTACCTTTTTTTTGAGACTCATTGACTGTAAGAAATCAGATGAATTACCTATCATCTACTGAATAAAATATCTATACCCATATCGCATTTCTAGATTCAGATTCTTGTGAGGATGAAGTTAAACAAGTGGAATAAATACTTGGAATCACAGGTAAATCCAAGATTCCTGTTATATACTCTTATCCCGTAGAAGTGAGAACCTTTTTTTTATTGTTTGTTTGTGGTTTTAGTAACACTGCGACAGAAGTCGGTCTATATTGTGATCGCTACTAAGATCGTTGATTTCTATAGCAGCAACTGAAGCATTTTCTTCGGGGTGAGCTTCCCTAGAGTAGCATTGCGCTTGTGTATCAGCGGTTCGCTTCCCCCAGAAGGTGAAGTGGCGTTTCATCAGCCGTTTCACAGCCGTATTCAGTGAAAACCAGCGTCACGGTTAATGTCTATCCGCTTATTTTTTAAAAACAAGCGTAGGGATTTAAAAATAATCTTTCCATGTACCTGGCGTCATCTTCTCATGATTGCAGGTAGGTACAAGCTTACCTACCATGAATATATTTGAGTGGTTGTAAGTACAGATAATACATATGAATTAAATATAAAATGCTGCCGGGGTACATATCACCACACATGGTTGTGCATGGTTGGATGATAATAAAATAATAAATAGGTGATTATTATAAAATTGTTAACCGTCCCACTGCTAGGCATGGATTTTGTCGAGGATGTAGTCTTTCAAGTCTTTCAACTCGCGCTAGGGTATCGTAATGTATGATAATATAATAAATTAAAAGATAACTTATGACAATACGTTATATTCCACACAAACACATAACGGATCATGACTGGCATTCTCTTCCTACATATTCAGACCAAAGAAATACCTACATACTAAATTGAAAAAATTGAGCACTAAAGGATACGTGTGCAGCATAATAATTATTCTGCATGTAGATACACTCTGACCACAGTATTAATATGAACTCTAATGCCATGACGAATCCTTCAACATTCGTGGGTACTTTACTGAGTACTTATAATTAAAATAACGGTAATTATTTTCATACACGTGGGTACGGCCATTTATCTAATTAATGTATCTTTATACGTTATATATTTAGGTATGTTAGTGCCTGTACAAGTGATGACACGTGTATTGTACCCAGTTTAATTAGAATAATACGTTTTGAGGGAAAGCCTGGTGAATCACGCAAATACTGCTGACTGCTGTCTAATCTTTTACCATGGCACGATGTAGTGTTATGTGATGCTCTGATTTAAAAAGAACCACTCATGTGATGTGATGCTCTGATTTAAAAAGAACCACTCAGTACCTAGTTATCTATGTAAGTTTGATTTTCTATGTAAGTGGCATGTGTGTTTATAAAAATTATTTGCATTACTTACAATGTAGGTACGTACCTACCTAATTATTCATTTAAAGATAATGATATAAAAAATACATAAAATAAAATAAAAAAATGTCTACTGGTCCCAAATGCGACTGCAACGGTAGAGGTCCTGGGTTCGATCCCCATGTCGAGTAAATTGTTATTGGGTTTATCTATAAAATAGGCTTGCCCCCTATACTGGATGCAGCACCCACACTAGTAATAACTTGGGACCTTAACATACCGGCGAAGTGTGGGTGCTGCACCCTTCGGGGAATAAAGGCGTGATGGTATTGTATGTATGTAATATGAAAAAACATTAATATTTAAAAATACTTTTATACTTACACGTATATCTAGTTATATGAGGAGGAGCAACCAATATGAATATTATTAGCTATTCATATTTATTCACCTCGATGATAGTATCATTAATCAGAGATTTTACAATTTATTAATGTCCTTGGGTCAAGATGGCATTTTTATCAAAAAGGTATGTTTATGGTAGAAAAGAAACCTCTATGACGCTTCTTCAATGTCAGTATTGCGCGTAGTTTAAATGTCAAGAATTCAGAGTTCACAGTTGTTAATTTTTCTTTGGTTTATATCATAACATTAAGAAAGTGTTGAAGTTCATTTAAATGTTAATACCGTTTATGTATACTCGTCGTTAAACTTGCCCTATATCTTCTAGTTCTTCTTAGCCACTGTTGTTCTTTTCGATACTGCTTTGGCTTTAGCTTCCGCTCCAGCCGCTAGTTTAATTAATTACTTGTGCAAGGGACCTAGGGCCTAGTGGGCTATACAATTCATAGTATTAGGCGTAATTTGAGCTAGGGATACCGTGACGTAGAAGAACTGTGTTCGTGTTTGCAGCAGAAGCATGACTGTGATATATTTATCTGTATTTATCTTTATATAGGTAAATTGAACAAAAAATTGTGAACATGTAATGCTATTTGCACGCGTCACGCACGCGATATGCAAGCTTGTACGCGCGGCTGCAAATCAAGCTATACAAATCCAGTAAAGGCTGGCTTTGAATGATACGGAAAGCTCTTACAATGGGAGGTCAGTCTAAATTGGATTTGTATAGCTTGATGTGTAGCCGTGTGTACGTACTAACTGATCGCGCCTGAAGATTGCTAAACCACGCTAGCTTACTGCGGGTTGGCAGACTTCACACTGGAGCTTTGGACGCGCAGCTTAAATGAAACAAATTAGGTCGGTTTGGCCGTGGCTTCTGACAAACGAATTAACCAGACAGGCACATATCACACATTGTATGCAAATATTATCGACACTGTATTGTATTTAAGTGTCCCTTGAATCGGATTGGCATTCAGTTATTTGTCCCGTGTTAGTCGAAATTTGCCTTCACATTTTTAATTTACGTCTTTGAGGTTACGTTAGCTTCGACTAGGCGGGTGGTAGTCGCGGTGGCTTAGCGGTCATAGCATCTGGTGTACGTAACCAGAAGACGTAGGTTCGAATCCTGCCCGCGGTCGTATTTTTCCTTCACTAAAATAACTTAATAATCTTTGTATGCAAAATGCCTAAAAAATACAAAAAGATGTTTAATAGTGTCCTAAAAAGCTGCTACCTTTTATTGTGTCGAAAAAATAATTCGTACCCACACTGGTTACAGATTGCAACGCTTGTCTGTAACCAGTAAACTCAGTAAACGTAAAAAAAACTCAGCATGTTTACTTAAACTTTCACATTTTGCGTAATTTTTGGGGTACAGATGAGCCATGTGCAATTGCTTACACAGTTGCATCAACAAAGATATGATATTTTCATTACCCATCAAAATAACCCAGTAACCTACAATGCTAAGTGAGTGGGAGACGTGAATCATTGATGCAAGGGCCAAGGCCGAGACGAGCTGTGACGTTGCAGTCGGCAGACGGCTGCAATCGCATCCATCAATTATTCACTGCTGCAACACTACGAGTACTCGACAAGTGAGAACATTTCCGGAGCTTTTCATTGATCGTGATCACTTTAAATTGTCATTTTTAATTTCGTACCAATTATCTGCTAAAAATTGCCTACCAATTGTATCATCTTTACAATTAAGAAAGTCTTCTTATTAAAACTGTTTTCTACATTTCCTAATGATATCAAAAATATGCTTAAAAGATATAGTCGGATCAGCATCAACTGCTTCATACTTCTAAATAAGGTCTTCTCTAGAACATCACCTAGTTTCCTAATTAATGTTATCTATGCGTGTATTTTGATTCTCTTTCTAACCTTATTACTTTCATAAAGATCACTGAATATATTGTAGTGACTAGTGCATATCGTGCGCAGCTTACGTCAAGCTCTATAATTCATTAATGCGAATAGATATAATCAATGGCATTCATGAATCTGATTGGCTTTTTCGACATTTATGTGCATCACTCTTGGCGGTAAAAGCTTTGCAGATTTAGCTATAACAATCCCTTTTAAATAATAGATAATATTATAATCTACAAATAATAAAAAAAATGGCAATTGGTAATTGAAAATACGGCTCCCGTGCGTCGCATTTGTTGTTTTATCATTAAATGCAAGTAGATGCTGAATTCTTTAGCATTCCTAGGTCAGGTAAAGATTTTTATATGCTATAAGCTACCTATCTATGACTAGGCTAGGGTGCAAGGATGTCTTGCCACAAACTTTCCGAAGATTTACCAGATAAAGCTTAAAGCTATCTTTTTGTATTTTTGAGGTATTATCCATGCAAAGATTATAAAGTTATTTTAGTGAAGGAAAAATACGACTGCGGGCAGGATTCGTATTTTTCCTTCACTAAAATAACTTAAGCTTAAAGCTAGCTACCAAGTAGGTTTCAGGTTTATTTTATAGAAATTCCTGCTCCGGCTAACCACGGCTAACTCCGTAGCGCAAAGTTTCAGCAATAACCTCATTAGCTTCACTTGTTGAATAGTGTGGGATTTACGATAAACAGGAAATGATAAAGAATATCCTTAACCGTTTTGCCTAAACATTTTGAACAATTGATATGATAAGTGGTTTTAATTAAATTAAATTTAAGCGGCGGTAGCCTAATGGCTAGGGCGTCGGACATGCGATCTTGGGTTGCCGGTTCGAACCCAACCCATTGCACTACCGACGTGAACCCACTCGTAACACAAGCATTTTAGCTTAGCACGAGGGGTTAACAAGAATACTAGTAATGTGTGACCCACATTGCTAGTAAGCTTTTTTTCTAAAACAAAAAAAACAAAATTGTTTGTTGTCAAAATTGAACCTCTAATACATAATACCGAAAAAATCTATAAATATATCTATATTGTCACGCCCAGGCGTTGAAGTACTCCTCCGCATTGCTGTCATCTGGTAACGTGCCCAGAAGACTGGCAGCATTGCCACCTTGAATGGCAATACTTATTCTTTGACCTAAGAATAGGCCAGCCCTCTGGTCATGATAAGTACCTAAACTGTTTAATTTCAAAAAGTTTAGAATTTTCATTACAGAAAACACTTCGTAAAAAATATGTTTGCAACCTTCTCCCTTTCAATATTCCGTCCAGAATTTATGAGATCCTAATCACGTTGTTCGTCTTTGCCAACACAAAATTATTGAGCACTTGACATCGTGACAGCCTTCACCTTCAAAAGCACGCACTTCAGCTTTTGATTGTCAAGTGCGTAAGCGACGGTTTCGTTTATGGAACACAACAGTCAACAAGTATACAGTCACGTCCCGACCACTATCGAATGCGTTGCTCACACACCACCCATAACATTAACTACCTACTTAAATACTTATACGAAAAATATACGGCAAAGTCGGGTCAATTAGGTGCGCCGCTAATTTTTTATGAGCATTTGTAGCGCTATGCTAAACTAATCGAGGTAGCACGGCGCGTCCATCATTGAGTTTGCACGCAACGGTAGTAGCGCGCTGAAACAACTGTTCGTATCACACGGGACAGGGCGGCTGATAACGTGTTTCAGTCGGTACAGGTTGTCTCGCGGGTGCGAGCGGCTCTAGCCATGGACGCAGCTCGCGAACTATTCCCCGTACAATTCAACGGTGAACATTATGACTTAAACAAATTCATGCGCGACCACCCCGGTGGTGTGAACACGCTGAAAGGCTATAAAGGCAAGTCTATACTGCACGCGATGCAGAAGTTCGGACACAGTAATAGTGCGTACCACATGATGAACGACTTTAAAGTGCACGGTGATCAGTTGAAGGATGTGAACCTGACCGGTGAAGTGAGTGAGAACGGACGGATTATCACTAGTGAGGAGAACAGCAGGGATATTGCGGAAATCAAATTTTTGGAGGAACTTGAGGTTTGTTATTTTTTTTTGATAACTGCGATTTTAGAAAAATTATAGAGGCACCTATATTTTTTATGTTTATGGACAGTAGACTAGGTACTATATACAAAACTGTCTTATTGATCCCAGAAAACACCGGGTTCAATTCAAGCTAAGAACAGAGTTCCCCCAGCAGTAGTAGTAATTCGTAGGGTTGAGCAAGATATTCATTTGTAAAGTCCCGTTAGTGAGCATATATATACTTATTAGTAAATGGTTCTCTAAACTTACTGTCTATTGTACTTGAATTGTCAATAAAGTAAAAGTTACGTGTTAGATCTGTAGGTGATAGCAACTCATGAAGTCAAGGTTGCCAATTACTCTACAGAATTTATTACACCATTTCGGTTGAACCTAGTTCAGAATATAAAAGAAATGTACCTATATGCGTTAAAAAATATAGTGGCAAGTACTTATTATTAGATAATCAATTCTATCGATCTTTATAAGTATAATAATAAAAATGCGAAAGTTACTTTGTCTGTCTGTTTATTTGTTATGTTTTTACCCCTAAACCGCTGAACTGATTTTGGTGCATGAGATAACAGATTGTATGATTGTTTGTCTCCTTTGGGTTGCGAGTGAAATGGCGTGCAAAATTAAGCAAGAACAAGATTTTTTTGTGGACTTACAAAAGTTAAAAACTTTAGTGAGTTCTGAAATCCTATAAATCATTATTAATAAAATCGCCGCGATGGTTATCACTAAGCAATATTATGTCATGATGCTACAAAATGTTTTGGGTGTGACATAAGTATTTATTTATGATAAGCAAAATAAAGAGCAGCTATAGGATCCGCCCCCTTCTAAACTTGGCAATACGTTAGTTCGTGAATAATGTTTTATCAGCTCCAATATTTGAACGGACGTTTGGCGTCGTGGTCGAACAATCGACTTCCGCGATACAGGATGCGGGTTCGATCTCCGCACGGAACAAATATTTGTATGACTTGATTATTCCGGATTTGAGAGTGTAGTGTATGTGAAAACATGTTATTGTAAGCGCACACGCGATAAGCAGTATGGGCAAAGTTATTTAGGGAAATAAAGGAAATTATTATAAGGGAAAAGAACCATAAAAAAATTGGAATATCTCAGAGGTCGTCAGCTAGGAAATGCCGGCACCATCTATTAAAACATTGACTTGGAAAATTGATTGATCTATTTACAGACATAAATATAATTTATAATTTTACAGGAAATTGGCAATATTCCTCTAACCATTATTCCTAGCGTTTTACCGATATAATGGGCAGGGCATGTCTCTTTTACCTATCTTTCCGCACTTATTACCGACCGCTGAATAGCTTAAGGGCTAGGCACATTTATTACACCCACCACTTGTGCTTATTGGCCGATTCTTAATATCTAACACAACATTTGGCAAATGAACACGCTACACACGCGTGACGTGGCGTAGTGTGTAAATAAGTCTGTTCCCACCATAATTCATTTCACCACCACATGTGGTAGAGGAATCATGAAGATATTCGGCCCCAAAAAAAAAACGCCATTACCAAATTGACATTATCAACCCGCACTGGGCACGCGTGGTTGATTACGTATTCCCTCTCAGGAGGCCTGTCCCAGCAGTGGGAAGATTATAGGCCGATAATGCTTATGCTATAGTGTCATAATGTAATGGTTAGAAGTCTGCCTAGGTTGCCGTACGTAGTGGTGTGTCTACCAATTCGGGGCACGCACGCTCTACCCAAATACATGTTTTGGTTAGGAATTGAATTTCACTGCTGCCAAACAGAAACCTACAAATCTAATGAGAAAGGACTTTTTTGCGTAAGTATGAACCAATGAAGTTAATTTTTTTCTTTCACATTAAATTGAAAAAAATATATAATTTGATAGTTCCACCTCCACAGAATCTCAACAGAATAACACAAATAAATGTTCCAAGTGAGCTCTGACTGAAAGCAGACCAACACAGGCTTTGGAGTAAAATACACGTCACAGAAATTGGAAAACAATCGACGATTATACTATATATTTTGAAATCTAAGGGTTAGGTAGAGCTGTACTATTATGCACCTATAGTTCGCCGGTATGTTTAGGTCTCATGTTATATGGGTGAAATCCAAACTCCGAGCTACCAATTGCTTTTTTAACGTATTTGTTTTCTTAACAGTTCGTGTTCAAGCTAAACAATTGCACTTAAAAAATCACTGTTATAGAAACGTAATCAAAATAGTTACAGATCCCGAAATGGTATCAGACCCCCGAAGTGACAAGGGTTTCTACAGGTGATTTATTTGACTTAACTGCTCAGTTTATTAGGTGGATATCACTTTGTTTCTACATTGCAGTGAGTTTTGCTAAAGACTTAAAATGACCCTGGACAGTGCCTTGTCAGTTTAGCCGTTATCGCAAATTATCATATTTCCGCAAAGAAAAATGTATTAAATAAAACCTCTTTTGGATTCAATAACAAATCTTTCTTTTGGAAAGTTGTTTGTTATCATGAGTCAATGACGTGTTCGCATTTCACTAATTCCGAATAAGTCCTCGGCATGCGGCAGTTTATTTTGTACAAATTCTGTTCCATATTTTAATTTATTCGGCTAATCTGTCGATGAGAAATGCACCCTTGGCTAATTACCACTCATCCTTTGCAAGAAAAGTTAGACATTTTCCACTGCAATGTTTGTAAAAATTTTACTAATCTTAAATTTTATGGCTTCGGTAATCCAGTCTTCAATCCTCGGTCCAGACAGTGCTGTTCTTATAGCAGTAGTGTACCTTCTTACTGTAGTAAGTCGGTCTTTCAACCGGTTCGGCTTTCATTGGCCTTGTTGCCAAACCGGGGTTAAATTTTATTTACGTGACCATACGCGAATAATCGAATATTGGTTATTGTATAAATAATGTTTCAAGTACTCAATTTAGAGTGGTAAGTATTATTTTTACAAAGCTACATTACGCTAGAACTCAGCAATGAGTTACAATAAAATTGACTATTTAATTTATATGATCAGTTCCTTTACTATCTAAGTAAGATAAGCTTTCTTTAAACTTTGGCACCGATGATGCACAATGATGAGCTGCAGATGTAAAAACATAAAATGAAGCTGGTGGAGCTTAAAGCCTAAGGTTGCGCAGGCGCAGATAATTAAAAAATATTTGTTTACTAAAACGAGTACTCAGCTAGCTACTTATAGCAGACATTATAGACAGAATGATTAACGACTCCTAAAAATTTCGCAATCGTAAAGATAAGCTCAAATAACTGCGTGTGCGCAAAGGCGAAAGTAAAAATGCGTGATAAGTTGGTATTTGTCAAGTGCACACATTTCAGTGATAGATGGATACTTAACAGGATTTCATGAATGACTCACATGCTTTGAGGATAAGGTATGATTAGTTGAACTGTTGTTCATTACAGTCATTTATAGGTAGTAAAAGGTGATTATGAATAACTGAATCAATCTGATTAATTGTTTTGTATTAGAAAAAATATCACATAGGTACGGTTTAAAACAAATTAAATCCACAACTTATTGAATTATGAAAAAAACATTGAAAAGATAATGATTTAATACTTGAATATGTGTTTTTGGGGAGAAATTTCGAAATTAGTACAATATCCATGAATACAATTTCAGACTCTAATTGTCTTTACACCGAGTAAAGCCACTTCGACACGCCCAGTAACCAGTAAGTTATCTGCAAGTGGTTTAGAAGTGGTAAATTTTACTAGAAAGAGTCGGTGTAAAGATAATTAGAGTCGTATAAGTTTCACATTTCTAATGATTTTGTTTACTAATTTCGATATCTACGTATTAAAACACTTTATTGAACGATTTTATCAACGCTGTAGTTCGGAACGGCTAACTTCCGATCGGCTTACTTATTTCGAACAAACTGTACGGGATACGGAGGAAATAGTAAAAGAGAGGTGCTGTGAGAGCGGTACTATTTTTTTTATATCATTGTGGAAATTTTCATGGACTTCCGCACCCCGGGGAAGACGACGAGGCGTATCGGACTCCACCCATGATGGGTAATCTACCGAAGTACCGACTAAATCACACGGATGTTTTGAGGGCTACGGGAGCGACTTTCCATTCCTCCGCAAGGGTGATACTAATGTTACGTAACCCTACTAAACAATAACCCCTTCGTGAACACCTGGCTTAGTCGTTATCTCAATGTGGAAATAGTGATTGTTATCACGGCTCTAACGGGTTAGATAAGCGGATGTCATCCAATGTTCCGAATTTCCGATACCTAACGTAACGCTGACTCGTACTTATCTATAATTTTGAACCTGATAGTGTATCATTTACGTACAAAATTTACGTTTGAAGGCTAGCCGTCAGATTATGATGTGGCGTATCATCGTTTATCAATAAAACATTGATTCACACACATTTTCAATGTTACTTTTCCCTGACATTTGTCATCATTCTTATCAAAGTCAAATGTTTGATTAAGTAATTTTTTTAATGGGATAACTCGGCATACGGGCAGGCGACCTACCTGATGGTAAGTAATCATCGCCGACCATGGAAATCTGCAAAACCAAAGCAGTTGCAGATGCGTTAGCACGCCTAGAGGGGAAGGAGAAAAAAAAGAAGAATAGGGACTCAGGGAGGAAATTCTCTGAACATCTCTGTCTCTTGGTCTCATCTGGAGAAGTGCCGGCAAAACTGTCAACGCCTTAAGTGTTCATAGTTTTTATTTTATTATGGAGCCTTTATGCGCGGTGATAGCACAGTGGTATGATCATTGGACTGCCAAGTCGTTGGTAGGTAGGTCTTATGAGTTCAAGGCCTCTGACTTTTCATAATGATGTACAAATTAATAATTAATTATCACTTGCTTAAACGGTGAAGGAAATCGTGAGGAAATCTGCAATCCAGAGAGATTTTCTCGACGACGGACGCGACTTGTGATGTTTGCTAACCCGCAGTAGGCTAGCCTATTCCTTCTCACTGTGAGAAGAGATCCAGTTGCAATAATAGTTCAAAAGATCTTTAGCAATCAAGCTAATATTTATGAAAGATTTAAATACTATAAGCTATGCGATACGACATACCAAATGGCTACTTATCGTAAGAGGCTTAAATTCTATTTTGAAATTTTACATTTTTGTTATTATAATGGTTCAATATCCAATCAATCAAGTTGCCGGACACAACAAAACTGTATTTCTTTATTTGATAATTATCTAAGTAGGTAGGTACTAACTATAATCGGCCTTGGCACAAATCTTTGGCATTGACAAGCCAGTCTACTGTTATCAAAGCAAAAAAGACATTTCTTTAAGTATGTTTTTGTACGAAAGGAATATTATTTTTGCTATCATACCTATATGATATGCGGAAAGAGACATACACTCGCGGTTATGCCTACAGGGGCAGGCAGAAACTCAGACCTTTTTGATATCAATAATAAATAAATAATTATCAGAAGATATTGTCTTGATAGGTTGTTAAATATCGCTGCGTAGGTACCATTTCTTTACTATATAGCTTTTCAACTGTATTCTTCTTACGTAATGTTTCAGAGAAACTGACAAGGCACTTTTGTTAGGTGCGTCGGTAATCGATAGCACTTGTTCCATTAAGCTCTTTATATTTATAATGTTTGTTTTGTCGAGTGTACAAAGCATGGGCTGACGGGCTGCCATGTTTTCTTCATAGGGTACAGTCCCTAATTGTGAACACGTTCGCAAAACATATTACCTATTTACCTCAAATGGTATATGTATTATATTTCTGTAAAGACTTATATCTTTGCTAGATTGGTACCTACTTATATATGTTTAGGTCCTATGTAATAGGGGGCGAGCCTTTTGCCATTAACCGGGCACAAATCCAGACTCCGAGCTGCCCAAAAAACCCAAAAACATTTTGCTCGACCTGGGGATCGAACCCAAGACCTCTACGGTAGAGGCACTAGGCTAATGAGAGGCATTTTGTTTTTCGTTCTGAAGTTATAATTATGGTTAAACGAACTTACCTGAAGTGAAGTTCTATCATAATTATACGAATTTCGACGCGACGAGTAGTACCGCTGAAAGGCGTTACTACATAGTTTAATAATCTCGTGGACGAAGCAAAAAGTATAATTTGATGGGTCGGTAAATATCGGTCGAAGTTCTGGCTAACTAACCTAGCCCCGTTTCCTTTTAAAATTGGTCCGTAAACACATATACAAGTAGTAGGTAAAAAGTAAGTACCTTCCTATTATAAGATTCAGTAAATACTCCTACATGACGTAGCACATTTACCTGGCTGCTAAATACCATGTTAATAATTACCAAATTATTAGTGTACTCGGAAGACTATGTGGACTGCTAACGAAGGTCGGTGCACGGCATACGAATATTTTACGATTACGATTTTACTTGATTCGATGTGCTATCCTTTCCCTGTTTGTACTAGTGGTGCTGACTATTACAATTTTTAATCAAACTGCATTGAAATATACTGACTCATAGAGGTGCTAATCGCAACTGCTGCGCATGAGGTCCTGGGTTCCAGTCCAGGTTACGCAGCTAGGTTTTTCTATGGAATTCTCAGTAGAGTTTGGATTTGTGCCCGGTTAATGGCAACAGAATCGTCCCCTTTGAGGTTTGATCGCTCTAAGGTATAAATTAATGTTATTTGCCATACAATTTAAAACTGAAAAATAGCTCTGTGACAAACATAAGATGAAAAAGACACAAATTACTTTAAATAAATAAATAATAAATATTGTTTATTTAAACGACACTATTATAAGTGAATGTAATAAACTTTCAAGTGAGTAAGTACTTACTACATGTTGCGGGCATTTCCTAGCTGACGACCTCCGAGAAGAAAATCAAAGTATTAAGTAGTATTTTAATAAGCATTAACATTTTTATTACTAGCTGTTCCCGTGGTTTCACTCGCCTCCCAAAAGGATTTACTCACTTTTGCTAAGTTCAAACGAGCTGCTTGCAACAAAGTTCTAATGCATTCTCGGGCCCTTACGGAGTACAGACTGTCAGAGTTGCATCAAGGGGGAACTGTCTCTGACTTAAGTCTGTCATTTCGTGTTACGTCACAACAGTTTAATCTTGACCCAGTCAGATCCCAAGAAATCCCACCACCGAACAAGTCAGATATTTAGTTGTCACTTACGAGATACCCATCTCCCGAGTTCCCAGACGAGGCGATGTTTGTTTGTTTTATCCTAAGGGTTGCCCGGGGTCGCTCCTGCATGCCAAAGAACTTTTTTAGATAAACTAGTCTAGTCTTTTCTAACTAGTCTGAAAACCCAGCAACTACAGATTTTAAATTCTTTAGCAATATTCTATAGACTTGATGGGTATTATCGATGAAAATATGTATAAAAGTGGAGTTTGTTTACGTTTTCAGTGAGTCTGGCTGGCGTCAGGGCGTTGACCCCGGAATCAGCTGTCTTATAGTTTATAAATAAAAAACGGTTGCTAATAATGATTTATAACGCGAATTCTTAATTTAAAACATATCAATCGATTTCAGGGAATTCTCCCTTCTCTTCTCCATCTGGCCGATTAACTCAAAACACTTAATTATATATTTTTTATAATTAATTACATTTTAAACAGAATAATTAATGGAGCTGTGACGAGAATAAAAGTGACTTCAAAATAATAGGTGTCCTTAAAACCTTATTAAATATTAACTGGAATTAAAAAAAAACATTTATATGCAACAAAATGATACGTCATTATAATCATCTTAGGGGCATGAGGGTCGTGAACTCATGAACCCTAACGTAATCTGGGCCTAGGTCGAGTCAACCATTGATAAGTTTTTTTGCAATAGCTGGCCTCTCGCAAGTAAACAAACACAATAGGTACGCTACATACCTACAATGCTGATACAAATTAATTTAAATTGATGTCTGTTTGTAATGTTAAAAAACACTCGGTATGTAATAAGAAGGAACTTAGGCTACTTAACATAACGCTACGATACTTAGGAGGCGAGCAGTAACAATGAAATTAAACGGCGGTTGAAACCATGAGGCAACTTTATCTCAATGGGGTAAAATACATGTCCGAATGTAGGTCCGAATGACAGAAATCGTGTACGGTGCTCATTCTAAAATATCCTTTGAGTAGTTGAAATAAAGTTTAAATTCCTTAGTTGCTCCGATCATTTTGAGCAGTTTTTATGCGCAGATAATATATTTGATGCTGAGTGTACATCAAAAACACAAACGAATTGAGAACACCCTCTTTTCAGAAGTCGTTTATCCCCTACAAACTTTGTTCTCCTTGGTTCCAGGCTCGGCTGGACTGGTCAAAGCCACTGCTCAGTCAGCTAGACGCCATCGCGCCTCACTACGACACGTGGGTCAACAGTGCTGTGTACAGGAAGTGCCGGCTCTTCGCCAGCCCGCTGCTCGAGAGCCTCACGTACACGCCCTGGTACCTTGTACCCATGTTCTGGATACCCATCATACTGTATCTTGGGTTCACGCAGTATTTGGAGCTGGTAGCTTGCGGAGGTACGATTTGCCTTCTTTTTGACGTTGTTTTTTTATTAATGTTTTTTTTACTTTCATTATTCCTTTGAATCAGGTAAAATTTGGCCCTTGAAAGGCCGAAATGCACACTTTGGCACTTGCTACACACATTTGTAATTAATGTAAAAAAACAAGTACAGCATTATATTTTTTGGTAAACTATTATTGCACCTGCTGTACTTCTGACTCTTTGCAACTAGGTATTATTAACCTGCTAAGCTATACTAAAAGCTTAATTTTACTTTCCAGATTCTTGCCGGCAGCCACCCATCACAACCTTTCAGTACATCCACCACCTAGGATTAGGAGTCTTGCTGTGGACGGCTCTGGAGTACTCCCTCCATCGATGGGTGTTCCACCTTGACCCTGGGTCATCAGTCACTTTGATTAAGATACACTTTCTCATACATGGGATGCATCATAAGGTATGTTTGTTAGCGAAGGGACGTCTTCGTCGCCACATTTGTCTTTATACTATAGGACCTATAATAGTTCCAGGTCAGGACTAATATTAGGCCAGCGTAGTGGACCATAGCCTTAGCCTTCTCATTCTGAGAGGAGACCCGTGCTCAGCAGTAGATTCAGTATAATGGGTTGATGATGATGACTAATATAAAGCCTAGCCCTAAGATGGGTGACGTTGTGATGGTAGAGGAATATGCACTGTATCGAACTGACGTCCAACGACGGGCAGGAGGAGTGAGGCGTCCAATGGCAAAATGAGTGGATGAGAATGGCACTGGTCCAGGAAAAGTGGCAGAAGTATAGGGAGGCTATATTCAGGCTTTTGATTATGATGGTGATGATACAGGTTTAAAACACTAAGTACGTTTCAGTCGACCATAAGATGGAACCCATCGAGCGCAGGCGCAGTTGCGGTGATGAAAATTTCATACGTTTTAGGTGTACGGAGATTTCGTCACGATTGAATTTACAACGAAATACTTACTCATTGTAATAATTATACAAATATAGATTAGATATTTTTATTGCACGTTATATCTATATGTGTAATAAATATATATTGGTTTAAATGTAAACACAGACACAGATAAACAAATACTACGATGCTAAGTTAATACTGTTTTTTTTTGTGATAAGACCACAGAATGACACAGAAAATGCCGTGTCTTCGTCATAACAAAACGTTGTATAAATTTTATCAATGATTCAGTTACCTACTTCTAGGTAATATCCATAGTTATCGGCAAGATAGGCCGACGATGGAACTAAATAGACTCGCCTCCTATTTCATGTGTCTTAAAATATTCAGTGAGTATAGGTGCATTTGCTCACCTAAGGTGAGCAAATGCCTTCGAGTACCTAAGATACAGTCATGATGGTATGTTAATCAGTTACTATTAGTATGGAGTATGGGCCATTTCGGGAGCGGTGGTAGCCCAGTGGTATTGCCCGCAACTTACAAATTGTAGGTTGTAGTTTCGAGGCCAGACAGGCGCTTTACATTGTATAAATAATTGCTTCACAATCACAACTGCTCCCAAAAACGGTGAAGGAAAACATTTTGAGGAAACCGGCATGTCCTAAAACGAAGCCATGTGACATCTACCAACCGATATTAGGCCTGCCTGGTGGATTACGGCCCACTCCCTTTCGCCGAGAGGAGGCCTGTTTCCCAGCAGTGGGAACGTTATAGGCTGATAATGCTTATGGACCGTTTATTCCTCGCAGGTACCATTCGACGGCCTCCGACAGGTGTTCCCGCCCGTGCCGGCCTTCTTCCTGACTGCCATAATATACTCCATACTGAAACCTTTCCTCACTTTACCTCTTATGAAACTTACGGGAGGACTTATTGGTAAGTGCAACATGAGCGATTCCATCGTCTCAAAATGAGAGTTTATTACGCACTTTAGTTTAAACATATTAATTATATCGATTTTTGAGGAACTATTGACTGACTTATTAGTCTATTGGTCCTAAGCGCGACTGCTACGCCAGAGGACCTGGGTTCGATCTCCAGGTCGAGCAAAGTGTTATTGGGTTTTTCTATGAAATTCTCAGTAGCAGCTCGGAGTCTGGATTCCTGCCTGGTTAATGGCAATAGGCTCGCCCCCTATAACATGGAACCTAAACATACCGGCGAAGTACGGGTGTACATTAGTACACCTCTGCCGAACCCTTCGGGGAATACAGGCGTGATGGTATGTTGAGGAACTTTTAGCGTGTCGTTTCTAAAGTCGATTGGTCGTAAAACTTTTATGATAAAGATTGCCTATCGCCATCACGGTCTCCCGTTTTACTGCGAGCAAGTTATTCTTGCAAAAGAGGTGGCGGGTTGGGAGAAGAATTATCACCTCTCTCCAGATCCTCAGTAGACGTACCAGGCGTCAGAGGGCGTAGCTAGGCCCCTGGACCCTATGAGCCAAGAGTCGAGTGGTAGACAAGGCCTAGCCTGCTGCTAAACCTAAGTGTAAACACTGTTCAAATTAGGAATCGCGCGGTTTATTTGGAAAGATTTTACATTGCGAAATTCTCGACTCTATTTCGAAAAATCCGAGTTTGGATTTGTGCCCGGTTAGAGGCAAAGGGTCGTATTGTGAACAATATAGTAAACCGCTGCTTAGCTTATTTTTATCATCACAACCATTATGCCTGTATTCCCCATACAAACTCAATGGTTGTAATAATAAAAATAAGGGGGGAAAATGTGATTCTAATCTCATTTCCTTATTCTCTTATTGTCATAATAATGTTTTGCCTGATACAGGGTTTTTAAATTATTTCGTATGTGGGTACAGTCAGCATCAAATATATCTGCATGTACGCACGGCTACATATCAAGCTATACAATTCCAGTTTACGCTGGCCTCTTATTGTATGGGAAGCCTACACAATATGAGATCAGCTTAAACTGGTTTTGCATAGGTTGACCAATCTGTTTTTTTTTAATTATAAATGGTTTGCTCATATCTCCAATCTTGCATCCGAAGCATAGATGAGATAAACGATGGAGCGAGAATACCCAAAAGATGCCTGTTCACCATACTTTTAAAAATATTTGAGTTGTATATAAGTACTCGGAAATACAGACGTAGGGAGTCTGAGCAACTAAGGAAATTCAGCTTTATATAAATGTGACAAAGGATGTTTTAGAATGAACTCGTACGCGGCAGTTGTCATACTGATACATTGAGATAAAATTTAATTTCCTAATGTAGTTAATTGTGAACAGTTTGTTCGTCATGATATATTTAATACCGACTGTACCTACTAGGAAAAAACAAGTAACATTTTATATTAAAATACATACATTTATTAGATGTAGTTAGTAAATTTACTTTTCATGCGTTCTTTTCCATACGATTGCAGATACATGTCATAGGAACATTACATTATTCGTGTACTACATACAATATTTATGTAATAATTGCTAGTGTAATAGGTAACTACGAAGTGTCTTATCACTTATTAATATTACGTTAGTTGACGATTTTGACACTGTTGTTGCATGAGTGCCTATCACTCATTATCATATTTTTATTGAATGGTTTTTGGAAAGCCTATTCTATTTTTAAGAGCCCCATTGTAGGCGCAGGCGCACGTGCAAAGCGTGATATCTTGGTTTTGATTCCAGTTACTGGATTTTTCTATGAAATTTTCAGTAGCACCGAGGAGTTGAGGAGTTCAGTTAATAGCAAATTAGCCAGATTTCAAATTTTAGTCGATAGAAATCCAAGGTAACTTTTCGCTCAACTTTTGTACAGCGAAACCACATCCGTATAATTAGTCAGTAGGAGTCAATTTATAGTCTAACTATAACAAACAAACGGTGCTTACAATTTGCAATTAACCGGCGGTATACCCATAAAATAATATAATAATAAATAACTCATTTATTTTATTTAATCATATTATAATTCTTATCGTAGGTACTTACTGGCTACACAGACTTTGCTTGGTGCTGCCATCAACCTCCAATGTTTACTTGTTTTCTTTTATCTGTATGTAATATGTAAGTAAATCTATAAATAGTTAATAAGTGCTGCTTCGGTTTTTTTTTAAAGATTATGCTAGCAATGTGTGAGTCCACATAACTTAAAAAGTGACATAGATGAATATGCTTGTACGAGTACTATGTTACTGTTTCGAAAAGGTGCGTGGGCTTCACTTCCGGTCGAAGTCGATGTTACCCACGGAAGAGATTATTTATCTCTTCCGTGATGTTATCCGTGGTTTAGGACTATATTATATCATCAACCCATTACATTGTCCCACTGCTGGGCACGGGTCTCCTCTCAGTATATATATGTATGACTTTTTAATAGGTAGCCAGCTTTTTCAGAGGAATTTGACAATTTGACAGAAATACGATACAACGCTGGCAATGTTAACATAGAATGCATATTCTATGGCAATGCCATGTCGGGGGTTCCCCGTGTCATGGATCCCATGTCATTCACGTCTCAATATTGTATAAACGTCCTTTCTCCTTGACTTAAAACTTACTTTAGCGTCAGCATTGGGCGCGAAATTAACTTTTTCTTGGTTTTTCGCAAATTATTCGATTATAACACATTCTAGGTACATGGCAGTAGAAATGGCGACAGCAACAATAACTTAATCATTATTGAGTATAAAAACTTTTGATTAAAAATCGCTATCGTAGGAGATATTTTGGGTGTAAGTTGTAATTTTTCGTCGAATTCCCTTTTTTATACCAAAATTTTCGACGATAACGATTACTACGCAAATGTCTTGCTTTGCTGACCTGGTATCGTCGTGCGACAGGTCGTTGAACTCCCTAAAAAATGGTTGAGCTGCACGATGAGTGATTGATGTATGCGTGCCGTCAGTTAGGATAGGTCAACTCAAACCTTCTATGGCTCTTTCTACAAATTAACTGTTCACATTTCGCCCTACATACTACTCACATATGTAATAATAATTACTACTGTCTGGACATTAAAAAAGACTATGATTAATTATCTGTTTGTTTCGGCGTTTCTTCTCAGAGGTTTTCAGACAAAAAATGCTTGTTTAAAATAATATAAGTATAAAAAGTAAACAGAAAAAAAAAATATCATAGAGAGGTTTGCAAATTTTTTCTTACATATAATAATATTAAGTATTGCAAAAATGTTCGGCAGTTCATGTATTAATAGAATGGTAATACTGATGAAAATAAACGCGTGATGAATGCTGATGAGCCGTCTGTTCCTGACGGGAGGTCTGCGTCACTGCCGTTCCATTTTATCGGCGCATGTAACATTATGCTGCTCCTTAACCAATTTAGGGTTATGCCAGATATAATTCAACTTAATTCGCTGCGGAAATGTGGATGGGTGCGATTCCATGATTTATAAAATTGGTGTCCTAATTTGTTTATGTACATAGAAAGTCGTTGGCTTCGTCGTTATGAATCTCCAATTTGATTCCCGACAGAATATACAGTAGGTAGTGTTTGGGGCTATAGACGCACCCACCGTACTTGCAAAAGACAGGTGCGGCGAAAAGGATCTGATATTTTTATTTAATGTGCTATCATTTAGATAAAATCTTTTTTAGTAAATAATTGCGGCCAAATCAGTTTTGTCATGTTTGGAAGAGTGAAAAGAGTCGGTAGCCCTATAGTATGACATCACTACGTCTCATACTCGTTATTGAGAGGCGATAGTATTGATATCTACCCTAAAATAGTAACGCATCGCGCACTTTTCAAGTGGCCGACCTGGATATTATGATAAACATAGGCAAATTTTGAGTGCTTATATAATTTTAAAATGGCACCAAACATTCTGGCATTATATGTAGCCACGTTTGAGAGTCACATTGTAATAAATAAACACATAATTGCGGAAGCACTTTCATCCTTATTGTGGCCGTCACCTTGTTTTTTTTTATAATTGTGACGTTTGTGCTTGATATACAGTTCACAATTCACATCACAATTTACTTGCAGTGGAGCCAATTGTAAAACCAAAAATAAAATCGACCTTGAACAAACGTCAAGCCGTTTGGGTAATTCAACCAATTAGGCAGTGCACCACAACTGGGCCTCAGGCCTTCTTTCCGATTGAGAGGGATTGGATTATTTATTATTATTAGTCGACCACACGCACATACATAGATAGGTATTTAGCGTCGAATATATCGAGGACGTTGCTGTTTTCGCAAAGTCAGAGGTGCGTCCGTTAGTAGCACTCCAGCGCTCACTGACCTATTTCGTTTGGGTGTAACGCACAAACAACATTGACATAGGCACGCTAATGTTATTTGTGCACATTTACCGACTTTGTATAGGTAAAATTGGTAAGCAACAACGTTCCCATGAGGCTGGGGCGTAGCCTCAGGTCGGCAGGCAGGTAGGTGGACGTAGGGGTGTAATAGAGAACATATCGTTCACACAAAGGCTCGCCAACTCGCTCAGCCAACGGATATACGTTAGTTTGTATATTGGCTGAGATACAGTCGGCGGTGAGTGAGCGGCTCACATCATGACACACTGCTCTAATTAGCCGCGAATTTAGAGTTTGCCCTGTACTATAGAAGCAGATTCTAGTGAGAATACTAGCTTTTCTTTGAGGATTTTATATGCTTTATTCACACTAGGCTGCTAGTTCGCGACTCACTCTGAGAATTTATAATATTATCGATAAAATTTACCGACTCTTTATGAAGACGATGTTATGTAGCAGGTTTCTCCAGTCTTCTGGCTGAGTGTAGTGGCACATCTTGAGAAACGCCATGTCCATCAGAGCCGTATACTGAATTTACATGGTGAGTAGAATAAGTAGTTTTTAATATTTATGTCGTTTTATCTCTGCAGGATACCTGACGTACGACATGATCCATTACTACGTGCACCACGGCTCGCCACGCGACGGCACTTACCTATACGCCATGAAGAGATACCACTCCAACCACCACTTCATTAACCATGACAAAGGTATGTGAATATTGTTTTAACAAGAGACTTAATAGCTTGACTCTGTTTGAAAAAAAAAAACTCTCTCTAGGTCTCTCCAAGACCTGTCGACCTGATTTGTGAAAATGAAAATTCGAGAAAAATCTCCATACCTATTTTGCCTTTTACGGTTTTCATTCCAAAACACCCTTTAATTTATTATCGCTAAGTTAAGGTATAATTTTCTTATTTGCTCATTTTGAACAGTTTGTGGGTGCTGATATATGTATTTAATGATAAATGTCCCAATAAGATTTTCTGTGATTTGTTTAAAATAAAAAAACATACAGACGAATTGAGAACCTCCTCCTTTTTGAAGTCGGTGGAAAAAATCTTACATGGAACAGTAAGTTAAATTATTGTTTTTTTTTTCAGCTTTCGGTATCAGCAGCAAACTCTGGGACGTCATTTTCAGAACGTTTGTGCACGTAAAAAAGTTAGGTTTTAGCTTACATTGGTAAGATTAATTAGGTAATATAGGTAGGTGCTTGTTTAATGTTGTAATTCTGCCAAAGTTTATTTGTTATACTGAATTGTACTGAGATTTTCTGTCCTCGGGTGATAGAAAGAATTTTGGATTATCTTCATCGATGCCCGCCTGTGGAAGGCGGCGGGTTATGTGGGACGGGACTTCTACGACTGAAGACATGGGGTCATCGCATTCGCGAACTCCGAACTCCACAAATAATTCCTTCTACAACCCCGACAGTTTTGGTCAGCTGAAATCGCCGGATCCCATCATAAGGGTACCTGTGTCTGTTTTCTCCGCCAGGGAGTAAAACTGTAACGGCCATGTTAATACGTAAAATATTGACTATATTTTATATGATAACCATAATTATCGATAAAACCTAAAATAAAAATATTTTTCTACATAGATTTTAATTTGCAGTCTGAATTATGACTGATATAATCACGTTTACTCACATTAGATACTCGCAAATATGTGTGTTGACCTTATGAACTAGGTCAGGTTTCAAGGTTGAATGGGTTCAAAGTAAAGCACAATATCCACTACGGTTACGTATTGATACCTATACTTTCTAAAACTAGATCCATCTTTTGTATTTTAGAATTTTGCAACAACGTTCAATGTACAAGCACATACCTACATGTCCCGAAGTGTCTCGGTTGTCATAAATATAAATCAGACAGTTAAGACCTAGTCGAATAAAAAGACCGATAGATTTAAAAAAATACTAACGTTTATTATTTCGCAAGGCTATACACAGACCATTGTGACTGAGGCTCGATATATATCTGAATTTCAGAATGCATGGGATAAATATAGCCATGTAGATAGGTACTTGTATCATAATTTATTATTACTCCTGTATTAATATGACTGATAGCAAGCAATTAGATTGTTTGGTACCGCGAATAGAGCGGGCAAAGTTGTGTTTAATTATTTTTGTTATAAATTAAGTAAATTCAACCCTATTATAGTGGATATATTTTATTATTGTTATCTTACTGATAATGTTGCTTTTTTATTTTCTCATCTCGATTTAGCTCTTACGAAGCTCTAATAATGTAAATTATTTTTGTGAATTTAATGCAGTGATTTGGAGTCACATATTCACGAACAAATGTCACTTTATCTAAATCATAATGTTATTGGCGCTTATACTTTTAAGGTGTTGTTAATAAATTCAGAATAAAGTTATATCTAGTATAACGAGAGTACAATCATACATTTTGAGTTTTTTTTTTCAGTATTTATTAGTGAGGGTCGCTAGGTATTCAGTTTATAAGTCCACAGGCGCTTCAGGTACTAGTCTTAGGATATTTTTTTTTATATTTAAGTCTGTGATGATGTAATTTAGCAGTTATCAAAGTTATTGTTTACCATTAATTAACAGTGGCACTTAGTGCTATAGTTATAGGACATGGGTAATTTTTATAAGGACTTTGCTGGCTAAAATAAATATGGGTATACGATATAGGGCCATATGGGACTTTTTATAATTGTTCCACTGCGAGTCTCCATTTATGCGTGCCTTATTAATGAACTTAATCTCAATTAACACTGAGAGTGTCTGTATCCGGTAGTGATAAGACAAGCCCTTCCCGTGCCAAAATTTCCGCAACATTATCACACTTGTATTCTCCCGAAAGGCCGAGATGGCATAATATATGTATATTCACAGCTCGCCGGTATAATCATCTAAGTCCCATGTATTAAGTGGCTATCTTATTGCCATTAACTGAGCACAAATCCAAACTCTGAACTCCTATAGAATTTCTTAGAAATCCCAATAACTGTTCGACCTGTGAATCGAACCGAAGTCGCCGGCCGCTGTTCCTGTCAGTGTGAATTGAGCTATAAGTAAGTAATTAATTTTGTGTCGCGTTAACATGAGTTCGTGTCGGGGTAAAACAATTAGACAGTGAACAAGGTCGAATACCCAGGATACGTTGTGTTAAATTATTATGATATGGTAACTTGTGTAAGTAGGTATACCAAAAAGGCCAATAATACCTAAAATTTAAATAAGTGCCTATTTCTTCTAATATTAAAATTGGAATTGGAAATGGGTTTTTAGAAATAGGCCCTAATTCCGATTTACTTAAGTACTTATAGGAATTTAGATTTCGATACATTTTTACTAATTCGAATTTGTCAAAAAAAAATACCCCCTTATTACAAAATTTTATTAGCCTCTTCCGTGTCCAAAACACTCGTTAGGTGGTAGTTATGTGACTATCTCTAGTGCCTTTATTGACATCAAAATGATAGGATAAAAATTTCACAAGTTATTAGTTTTAATTAGCGTTTAGGAATAAGGCACTTTAGCAATTTACCTACTCAAATACCTGTGTATCATCTTTATAAGAAAATACATGTCCACAAACGGGACAAAAAATAGGCAAAGAAGTTTTACCGTATTAAAAAAGTACAATTCCTAGAGCCCCTGCAAAGAACACCCTGAATGATTAATAATTCCAGACCTGGAATATTGAGTGACATAAATACCTGCTTATTGTATGTGAAATAGAAATGGTGAGATTAATTACTATACTCCATTTGGTTAGGTACTTAACTAAAGGTAAACAATAAAAATGGCGGCTTTCAGAGCTGTTCAACCTTTTATTACAATGGTATCATATGATTTGGGAGTGAAATTAATAACAACACAATTAACAATCAATAAAAACAAAGAACAAACAAAATTTGCGGCAAAAGAAACACAAAAATGACCGAAAGTAAAGTAAATACAAACTGTTACGTATGGCGTCTGGTTACCCGACTAAGTATAATATCGGTTTATTATTTTGCTCCGCTTCCTCGCAATACTACTTCTAAATTTTTCCGAGTTATCAAAAGTCTACTACGTGGAAAAATGTTTTGAATATCTGTATTTTTAGATTCTTTCTAGTAGGCACTTTGCAATACTTTGTGTCATATTAATAAATTTTGATTTAATTAATTGTTCGCAAGCTTAAGAATAATGATTACCATTAAATATTAAACGAAGAAGTAAGATATGCTAGTATATAAAAGGAAAATGTGATTTTGAATTATTAAATTATTTATTTTGGTGACGCTTTATTTCGAAATGAAAAATGGCCCTATGAAAGAACCTTTTTTATGATTTGTTTACATTTAGTTAAGTACCTAACCAAATGGAGTATAATTTACTTGATAAAGTAAGTACTTATAGTATTGTGTACCTACATAATTGTAATTATGGAACTATAATTTTGTGTTACCTCACGACTACCTAATTAGTATAAAACCGTGCCATTAACAATTATGTACATTTTTTAATAAAATATTTTATGAAATTTGTTTTATTTACTGTTTAAAATTAATACTTCATAGTCGTTGGATACACTTCTTTTGCTTTTTTTGTTGGGTTAATGCATTAATACTACGGAATAATTCAATTAAATATAATAATTGATTGCTAAAATATACAAACATATTATTAGGTATATATTTATCTACTTACTAGAAATTTCTTTGATAACAGACAGTAACAGTTAATTAGGTAACCTGAATAGTGCTGTCATCGCAACACTGCAATTAATAAAGGGAATTGTGAAAACAATGATAACTTTTACTTATCCATAAAAACTGTTTACATCTACTCAAAATTAACGCAATGTACGTGACATGATTAGATGGAACTTGTAATCAAATTTTACAATTAAAACCCATTTTAGTTTTGATTCAAGCTGTCCAGTGAAAGCACACTCATTCCTACATTCTATTTTCAAATTCTTTATCGTAATATAGAATGGTAAAAAATAAGATGGAATAGTTTTAAAACCTTGACCCAATTTTAAAATGTACGTGATTTCATTTATTTTTTAATGGAACAAATTAATGGTAAAGGAATTGTCATTGCTAATCCTGTATTTATTACGAAAAGTGCCAGTAATTATGAAAATGATTAAAGTATTTCGTGAGCCTGGAAGTGTGTTGCGTGTGTCAGTTTTTCTGTGTTTACTATTAAACGCCAGTGGATGTTGTTTCTCTGGATGGGACTTTTTGACCGACGAGTTATTCCCTGCTGTATCTCCTTTATTTTCAAGTACTAAGTCTTTGATTGAAGATTTATTTAACCCAGATCATGTAGGTAAGTTTTTGCGAGAAAATAATAATTATAAAGAATAGTGCACACGAGCTAAGTACTTGTCGTTAGTGAGTACCAACCTACCCCCTATCGCTGTAAGAGGAGACCAGTGCGTCGATGATGATAACACGAGTTCTGAACATAATACCAGAGTCTTTCTTTAGACGTAACGTCATACCAATATGTTTTAGAGCATTGGTTGTAGTTTGGTTAGACCAGTTTACGTAAAGTTCAAACTAAGTATTTACAAGCAGTTGCTGTGGGCATTGACTGTTTCAACAATCTGGTCAGCAACACATGTTTATTTAAATGGTATTTTGCTGGTCTCGGACTTAAAGTTTACTGCCTCATTAGTCAAGTGGTCCCAAACGCGACTATTAGAGTACTTAGAGACTAGACTATTTAGAGATCCTAGGTTCAATAAACGGGTCGAGCAAAGTGGTATTGGATTGTTCTGTGAAATTCGTGTGCCTGGTAATGGAAATAGGGTCACCCTATTAAATTGGGCCGAAACAGCGGCGACATCTTGGTGTTCATTTGTACAACTCTGCCTTTACCTTTCGACGAATACAGGCGTGATGTTATGTATGTTGTTTCTTTATTCGGTATCCATGACTGCAATATAAAGCAATATTTTCGCGGAAATGCCCTGGTAAGCAATCATTATCATGCCAAGTTATCAATTGATCATTATATCATTTACGTTCAAAGAAATTCTTAATCGATAGTTACGGTAACGTTCGCATTCTTAGAATATTATTTGTCGTGTTCATCGATTTTGCACACTTCGTATGTATGTATCAGTTTTGGTTTGATAAAAAGGAACCGTTCCTTTTATACTGCTTAGTCTGGATCCAATTTGAGTTCTTGGTCGGTTAAAGTTTTAGGTAGATGAATAGTATTTTCATAGCTTTTCGAATATTGCGAACGAAAAAGCCCTCTTAGTAGCCCTTAAAAGAGTCGCATTTCTATCAAGATTTAGATACACAGCCAATCAGGGACTAATTATACAGTAAAATTCTCATTTCGTTTTTTAAACAGATACCTTTCAATATTGGCATACAGACGACGAAGGAGGGCCGATATCTTCCGAGGTACTGGCCGAATGTATCCAACAAGGTCGCGAACTTGCCCGAGCGGCTAGCCGACGGAGCAACGAGCTTGTTCGCAATGGGGTCACCCTGGATGACTGTTCTCCAGCAATGTTACACTTCTTCTCCGCTAACCTACCTTCAGAAGTCAGGAAGGCATCTGACACTTCTCATGAGATTCTCAGCGCTACTAAGCTGCTGCAGATGAAACTGTGTACTGGGTATAAATATTATATTTACAATTTTGAATAACATGTGACAAGTGTGTTTATTTAACAGTTAGTGTTAAATAAATAAGTGCACTTGTTTTTACACTTGTACCTACAGACATTGTTTTATATTTCTGTTAAGATAAGAAGGAAGGGAATCACGTTTTTTGAGTTCCTATTAGAAAATCTCAGGCCTGTTTCATATACCTATCAAATTGCGATAATCCGGGATAAAAATCATAGGATAAGAACCTAAGTATATCATCAAAAGTAGATTTTTTTTAAGGCCGCATGATAGTCGTCTTCTGCAATAAATTCATATTTCGGTTATTTTTTAAAACTAAATGAGATTTTTGTAATATAAAATTCTCAGAGCCGTGCAGTTCAAATCGAAATGATTTCATCATATACCTACATAGGTAGGTACTTCTGGATTTTTAAGGAGGTTCTTCTGGAGGTTCATTCTTAAAGTGTAACATACTCGGTAAATAAACACTGGCTTGTAGAAATTATCCTGCATAAATTAAACCATCAGTCCATGCGTAGATACAATTATGTTTCTCCCTACAGTAGTGTAACGCCCAACACATTTATGTCATTCCTTGAGCACCAGAAGTTTAAACTGAAGGACGCTGCCTACTGCCAGTCACTGAAAGTGTGCTGTAGTGGTGGCAAGTACCGGAGCATCGACGGTACCTGCAACAACGAGGAGAACCCCAACTGGGGCAGGAAAGGTGCACCCTTCACTAGAATCGCGACACCGCGGTATGCTGACGGTACGTCTCATCCATAGTAATATATATTATTATTTTTTCTTTAAAAAAAAAAAGCTTACTAGCAATGTGGATCACACATTACTAGTATTCTTGTTAACCCCTCGTGCTAAGCTAAATGCTTGTGTTACGAGTGGGTTCACGTCGGTAGTGCAATGGGTGGGGTTCGAACCGGCAACCACATGATCGCAAGTCCGACGCCCTAGCCATTAGGCTACCGCCGCTTTTAAATGCAAACTGACTGTTTGTTACGTTATCATGAGTATACCGATGAAACAATTTAAGAAATATTCTACTACAGGGGTCACCAAATGGTGGGCCGCGGTCCGCATCCGGACCACCGGCGCCGACCCATTTTATGCGGACCGCGAGAACACAGCGCCTTGCACTGCAAAGTACATAATTTAATAAAAACTTACGAAAAAATATTTTTTCTCATTGTGTCATATGTAAAAACATACCATTATTTCCGTTGTTAGATTTGTTTTTTTTTTTTTCTATTACATTTTGTGCGGACCGCGTTAGTGATTTCATTTCTTAAAACGGACCAGTGAAACTAATTGGTGACCCCTGTTCTACTAGTAACTAGAGCTACTTTCTTACCATAGCCTGTCATAGTCGTGGCGAATGTCAGGAATCTCACGGCCATGACTATAGGGAAAGAGAAGGAAAGTGCAGTTTATAGTTGGTAGGTACGAGTCCGACATAGGTATCGTAGGCGGACAATCCATGAGGGTTTTCTTCCAGGGAGTTCTTTAGGATAAGAGTGGAAATACGGGCGAAAATCCTTTATAACACCGTTTCTTCGTTCGAAGTCGGTAGTTTACATAGTAACAAGAGTCCCAACTAGCCGTACAGAATAGTAAGCTTACACAGAAGAATTATATTACCATATTGAGGTGGCAGAACTGTTGCTGAAGACAGTATAAACTCTATATTGCCCCGAAAATTTAATGTTTTCAGGTATATACGCAATGCCGGTAGCCCGAAGCGGCCGTCAGCTTCCGAACCCACGAGCCCTCTCGACGAGGCTGTTCTCAGACCAGCCCATAGGCAGTCGAGTGCTCAGCAACATGAACATGCAGTGGGGACAGTTCGTAACGCACGACTTGGTGTTCCAAGTCATGGAAGTTACTGGTAACTTAGTTGTTATGTTTTGGCCTATTCTATTGGCATTCTTCATCATGTTCAGAGACAGTCATGGTGTCGGGTGAAGATTTGAACAGGATTAGCGTTTAGCAGGAGCGAAGAACGATGAACAAGCGCAAATAAAACTTTTTGTCAAAAACACCTCTATATCTTATCCAATCTTTCGGACGAACTATATCGCCACAAGATTTCCTTTCCTGTTTTTCTAAATTTGGTACCTAGTCATTCCATTTTTGGACATAGGCGGCATCCAATGCTGTCAATGCAATTTTCCTTTCCTTTTTCTTCAAAATTTGGACCTACTCATTCCATATTTAGACAAACGCGGCATCCAATGCTGCCTAGGCAATTTTCCTTTCCTGTTTTTCTAAACTTGGTACCTACCTACTCACTCCATTTTTAGACAAAGGCGGCATCCAATGCTGTCAAGGCAATGGCATCGACGTGCTTCCTTCAGAGTGGCAGAATGACAAGTGTATACCTATCTCAGTACCTGAGGACGACTCGTTCTACCGATACCACGGCATCAAGTGCCTCAACTTCGTTCGCAGCGTCACTACGCCCCGCGATGACTGTAGTCTTGGCCATGCTGAACAGGTGATTAAGTTATTTGGACTGATAAACTAAAATTTGCACTTTTGATGAATCTCAATATCACGGACACTAGGGTACAAATAATCATCATAACATATAACATAACATACCATCACGCCTGTTTCCCCGAAGGGTTAGGCAGAGGTGTACTAATGTACACCCACAGTTCGCCGGTATGTTTTAGGTCCCATGTAATAGGGGGCGAGTCTATTGCCACTAACCGGGCAGAAATCCAGACTCCGAGCTGCTACTGAGAATTTCATAGAAAAACCCAATAACACTTTGCACCTGGAGATCGAACCCAGGACCTCTAGCGTAGCAATCGCGGTTAGGACCACTAGACTAACGAGGCAGTCTACTAAATAATCATCATATTGTGATTCTTCAAATTTGCCTACTTATTTGAGGCCCCCTGCTCTTATGTGTCGTCTATTAAGTGTCGTATTTTGTCCTAGATAAAGATATTTCTCGGAGAAATACCCAGTCCTCCTATAAAACCGCCATGAAATATAAAATGCAAAAACTTAATGAATAGAATGCATTATTTTATTGTAATTGTCAGTGTAAGCGTTATGAGAAAAAAAAACATAATATTATTATTTTACTTTAACTAGCTAGCAGCAGCTTAGAGTAGGTACAAACGTTATTTATTGTATAACAAGTTACTCCTATTCTTAGAACCTCGTAATTACTTCGTTTACCAAATGACTAACTATTGCATTTTTGTAATCTCGCGCTTTTTATCATACCTAATTACCGTAAATATGATTATTTTCGTATTTCCTCGATAAACTTTACAATTTATAATTATGTGCCTACCAATTAGCCTCTGGATAAAAATATCCGACATTGTTATCGACTCTATAAAAACAAATATTTTCCCTTTACTTTACAAGGACGAATGCCTACCTATATCAAAGAGAATTCTGCAGGTGCCTACTCATTTTCATGGTATGATATTTTGACTAGGATGGCAGTGGTCTTATTTCCTAAGCATCGCAGATTTCTCTCGAATTTAAATAATCTACGTAATCTCCTAAGAGAATGTAGTTTCTTATTATGGTGTACAGTTAATTATTATTCTCTTCTGTTCTACGTACCTACCTACCATTGATATAAAACTACTTTTTACAGATGTTCTAGCGTTATATTGATAAATATTATTTAATTCCCGACGTTTCGGATCCTCTACACTTCTACAGCATCCATAGTCAAGTGAAGACTGGGGTGTTGGAACTCTTTAATGTCAAAATTACTAATATCTACCCTACATTTTTGTTAATGATTGTTGGATCCAGTCACGCAGACAGAGCTACCATTATAATCATCCGTTCATACCTACCATTATTATCAATTCAATGGATATATCGGAACTAACATTAACTGTTTTAAGATGAACACAGTAACAAGTTTCCTAGACGGCTCACCAATCTACGGGTCTGACAAGAAGCTAGCATCCAAGCTGCGCAGCAAGGTAGGCGGGAGACTACGACAGGAGTCGAGGAAAGACTGCCTTAGGGGGTTCCTGCCAACCGTCAACGATAAGTCTGCTGTATGTGACTTGAGGAATTCCTCCGAACCCTGCTATCTTGCTGGTAAGAAGTTCTCCTAAAGGTTCTTACTCTTGAGCAAGAGCGTTGCTTTAAATGATGAGCCTCAAAATAAGCTATATGCAGAAACTAAAGCCATCGAAAACGCCGTAAAAAGCTGTGAAAAAATATTAAATTACTTATTTATCGGATGCCTCGTTAGTCTAGTGGTCCCAATCGCGACTGCTACGCTAGAGGTCTTGGGTTCGATCCCCAGGTCGAGCAGTGTTATTGGGTTTTTCTATGAAATTCTCAGTAGCAGCTCGGAGTCTGGGTTTGTTCCCGGTGAATGGCAATAGGCTCGCTCCCTATTACATGGGACTTAAACATACCGGCGAACTGTGGGTGTATATTAAGTACACCTCTGCCTAACCCTTCTGGGAATACAGGCGTGATGGTATGTTATTTATCGGATAGTAGTATAAAATGTCACAATAACGAAGGTACGATTTACCTTACATCACATACCACCACGTCCGTGGCTCGTAAGGGTTACACAGAGGCGTACTAGTGTAAACCCACAGTTCGACCGAATATTAGGTCCCATGCAAAAGGAAAACTTGGCTGGACACGCTACTGCGTGACTAGATCACCAACATTAAATGCCATTTGCAGTAGTACCACTAGGTAGGTACTTACTCCGATTTCCAATACATACAAGAATTGCTAATTTTTGCGTCTGCCACAAACATTTTCAGGGGATACGCGCATCAATCAGACTCCAACACTAGCTATGTTACACACGCTGCTCTTACGAGAACACAACCGTGTAGCAAACATCTTGAGCGACCTGAATCCACTTTGGAGCGACGAGCGGCTGTACCAGGAGGCGCGGAAGATTGTCATAGCTGAGATACAACACATCACCTACCAGGAGTGGATGCCTGTTAATTTTGGTAACGCGTGAAAGTTGACTTTAATGCTAGATGTTTGGATAGAAATTGATGAAAACTGACTTTGCTCCATTCATCTCAATGCTCTGTCTTGTTTCGATTCGTATTGAAAGACCAACTTTGCGTTTGAGTTACTGGTATCTGGCACTCTAGTCTCCCACAGAACTCAACGTCAACACCGCCACTAAGGACCAAAATAAACAAGATAATATTCAACAAATACAAACTATTTTGCAGTAAAATTGTGTCTGCAATAATCAAGTAAATCTGATCTCTATCGATAAAAACGACTGTTCTCAGGCGAGTACTATCTTCGTCACTACCGCATATCACCGTCCACCCTCTACACTCGCGACTACAGTCCTGAAGTGAACCCTGGCGTCATCAACAGCTTCGGGGCAGCTGCCTTCAGGTTCCTACACACCGTCATCAGCGATAATATTATGACTTGTCCTAACAGTTACAATGCTGCTTACTTGTATAGGTATGTGCTTATTTTTTTGGAATATCAAGTTTTCTTCATCCTCATTCTTCTAGTAAGGAGAAGGTATTAGAAATCATTTGTGAATTACCCTAACTCAATGGCGATCAGTTTTGGGCCTACTGAGCCCACGTGGTGGATCCCCTCCCATCCACTCCCTCTTATCGAGAGGAGGCCTGTGTCCCAGCAATGGAGACATTATCGGCCGATTATGCAGTTTTGAGTCGAAAATGATTGTGTTTTATGTTCAAATAATGACCCATCCAAAAGCTGTCTGATATTACGGTTTTATCCAAGAGACTTCGATTCGATCAACAGATTAAGTCTGAAATCGTCATTTAGAATTACAATAGAGGGAGGTCTAGAATTTTCTGTACTCAGTTTTTGAATGTTCACTAGGAGAGGCCAACGTTCAGCAGTGGACGAGTATGGGCTGATGATGATGTCAAAGTACTGACATTTTGATTTGACAGATTAAGCGACCACTACTTCAATCCGAGTCTTCTTGAACAAAATCCGGACTCATTCGATGATGTCGTCCGCGGTATCATAGCACAGAACGAGGGGGAATCAGACCCGTTCTGTTCGGGGGAGATCACCAACTTGCTGTTTAAGTCCTACAACCGATGGGGCATGGACCTCATAGCTATGGACATCCAAAGAGGCAGGGATCATGGCATCGCTTCTTATAACGAATATAGGTAATTTCTTCGAATTAAAATGCTAAGCTTCGTATTGAAGCATGTTTTGATAAAATAATGAGAAACAATGCTGACCAATTTTCAGGGAAATTTGCGGTTTGCAGAGAGCAAGAACTTTCCAGGATTTAGCAAATGAGATACCTCAAGATGTAAGTGAAGAACGTTTTTATTCTGCCTTACAAAATTATGATCTGGTTCTGACGTTCAAGCAAGCTTATTTAGTCATTCTTATTCTTGCAATAATTTTCTATTCAGTATAGGTGATATCTCGTCACGTCACACTGAGAACCAAATTTGAGCCATGGATTAGATGGAACTCAAATTACTCGCCTTCCATTCAAATGAAGCGGCGGTAGCCGTAGTAATGGCTAGGGCGTCAGACTTTTGATCATGTGGTTGCCGGTTCGAACCCCACTCACTGCACTACCGACGTGAACCCACTCGTAACACAAGCATTAATCTTAACACGAGGGGTTAACAATAATACTAGAAAAGTGTGACCCACATTGATAGAAAACTTTTTTATAAAAAAAAGTTGCTTTACCAGCGCCATCTAGAATTTCCCGATGAAAATTACTTTTCAGCGCATAAACGCTCTCCAATACTTGTATGAATGTGTGGATGACATCGACCTGTTTGTGGGGGGAGCCATGGAGCGTGACGTGTACGGCTCCATACTAGGCCACACCTTCCAGTGTATCGTCGCGGAGCAGTTCTACCGGACCAGGATTGGAGATCGGTTCTTCTACGACAATGGAGAGATGCCGCACTCGTTTACCAGTGGTAAGTCTTTTGACGGCAGAATTTATGCTTACAGTTGAGATGCACGGCTTAACTATATTTCCAGTATAACCTGACCTCTCATTGTATAAAAAGCCTGTGAGACAATGCATGTAAAGCCTATACAATACAAAATCAGCTTAAGCGTCGGTAGCCTAATGGCTAGGGCGTCGGACTTGCGATCATGTGGTTGCCGGTTCGAACCCCACCCATTGCACTACTGACGTGAACCCACTCGTAACACAAGCATTTAGCTTAGCACGAGGGGTTAACAAGAATACTAGTAATGTGTGATCCACATTTCTAGTAAGCCTTTTTTTAAAAAAAAAAAAGAGATGGAATTACTTTTCCATGTAGGTATAATAATTATTGTGTGCAGATCAATTAAAAGAAATAAAGAAAGCGTCAATGGCTCGTTTGATTTGCGACAATACGGACGGCGTGCACTATGTCCAGAGGAAAGCTTTCGAGGTGGAGTCCACGTACAACCCCAAGTACAGGTGCGATGACTACAACGCCATTCCTTATGTGGACCTCACCGCATGGAAGACGCCTAGCATATTCGATTGAAAATCAACATTGGCGGACACAATGTCTTCATAAAGTTAAAAAAAGGCATTACTATGACTTTTTAAAAGCTTCGAGAAAACGTGTATCGGATGCAAGGTTTTATAGTTGATAATGAGGTGTATTTTTTCTGGATATAAAATGTTTGATATTGGGACCTATAATAATGATAAGGGTTAAAATTATGTCACAATTTTAAGATATTTTATGAAAAAGTAATATTAAGTTTCTATAGTAAATATTAAAAAATACGTAAACTTTTGTTAAATATTTAATAATGTATATAATAAAAAAATATATACAACATTATGTCATGTTCATTATTTCAAACATTCAAAGCTCATAAATTTAACATACAAAATGGTTTAACATAGATAACTATAGCAATTTACAAAATCTAAACACTTATAATATCTAATATAATGTTATGTAATGCTATAATGTTATCGTAAATACCACTAAATTATTGCACGATTACAAAATATTATTACTAACAAAGTATTTGCCAATAATAAGGCAATACCTTATCCTTCTAGTTCTTTCCCAACTACGGTAAATATCGGTATACATACATACATACATACCATCACGCCTGTATTCCCCGAAGGGTTAGGCAGAGGTGTACTAATGTACACTCACATTTCGCCGGTATGTTTAGGTCCTATGTAATAGAGGGCGAGCCTATTGCCATTAACCGGGCACAAATCCAGACTCCGAGCTGCTCCTGGGAATTTCATAGAAAAACCCAATAACACTTTGCTCGACCTGGGGATCGAACCCAGGACCTCTAGCGTAGCAGTCGCGCTTAGGACCACTAGACTAATGAGGCATTCGGTAAATATCGGTATATCTTTCACAAATACTACTGCCATCAAACTTTTGCAACCCAATTTCTAGGCAATACCAATATCCTAAGGACACAGTGGCTGTCAGGCTTTTTGGGCTCACACTAATGATTTGCGTAGGCCACGTTTTTCATTAATTTGTTTGTGTTACAAATTATACTAATGTGTCTATATTAAATTAGTTTTTAATTAATTTTCAAAGTATCAAAGCATGCATGGAATGCTAAATTACGAGCTAAATATTCTAAGAGCTGTATTAGGTAATTAACTAATACAAGAGCCGTAATTCGCAATTTATTTATCACGCTATTTCTTTCTTTTAAAAAATATTGGAAAAGGTCATTTTATATTTACAACTGTCAAATAAGTCTAGGTGATTATAATTTAAAGAACTAGCCGTGACTAAAGATGACATCATATTGATCATTGCTTAATGTAATAATACCATAAAACTAAGTATCTTCTATTCCTTTCTCATGTTTTTTGAAAGAAAGAGACAGTGAAGCAAACTTAGCTTTATTTTGTAAAGGACAGAATTCGAATTCTTATCTACAATATTAACTAAATACCTAGATGCCATTTATATTACTTGTTCAATGATATTGAACAAGAACTTAAATTGGTATTTCAATTTCTTTTTTTAATAGAAGAAAATATATTGTATGAATACACCACAACAAATCATGACTTCAACTTGTAACAAATCTACAACTAAATCAACAAATTCCTACCATCCGATTTGTCCTTACCCAAGAAAGTGGTGATCTTGTTCTGGAAGTTGTTCCAAGCGACTGAAGAATTCACGTGTTGAGTGAAACCGGGTGGCTTCACGATCCTTTCAAAGAATGGCCTCTTGTATAGGCGTTGGGCTTCAAGTCTTTGGTCGTCGGTTACTCGACGATCGTCCAAGTGATATAGGGAAGGGAATTGAGATATTACGAAAAGTCTGTAAAGCAACAGAAAAAAAAGGTTTATTATTTCGCGTAGTTTCCATCCAAAGCTACGCTGTTTTGTCTCTTATAAGTCAGAATAGATTAACTTAATGAGGATAACTATCTTGCTTTTAATAAGTAGTTTGAAAGATTATTTTTTTTGGTTGCGGAAATTTCTAATGAATCGAGGAGGCGGCAGGGTATGACCGATCCTACCGACTGAAAACCGCACTTGCATAGGCAATAAAGGGCAAGTGTCTCCTATATTTGTGGCCGTTGGTTTCGTGACATTCACCACGAACGTAACAGGTAGACAGACAGTATGTTAAATAAGGTTAGCCAAATATTATACTATGATTATGTAAACAATGTTTTATGCCAACCCATAGTAGGCTAGTTTGGTAGACTATAGCTTCATCTCTTTCGTTCTGAGAGGAGACCCTTGTCTATATGAGGGACGATGAAATGGGTTGAATATGATGACATTTATAAGTTCAAATCTTTTATGAATAAGATACATATACCATCACGCCTATATTCCCCGAAGGGTTAGGCAGAGGTGTACTAATGTACACCCACATTTCGCCGGTATGTTTAGGTCCCATGTAATAGGGGGCGAGCATATTGCCATTAACCGGGCACAAATCCAGACTCCGAGCTGCTACTGAGAATTTGATAGAAAAAACCAATAACACTTTGCTCGACCCGGGGATCGAACCCAGGAAGCGTAGCAGTCGCGCTTAGAACCACTAGACTAATGAGGCAGTTGAATAAGTTACACACAACAATATTATAAAGTGTTAAATGGACTTGAAAGTTTAATTCTGCATTTTCCATCACTGCAAATGCATTATACACACATATCACAATATATGATTATTTCTTTTAATTATATTACCTGTATTGTAGGTACTCGTAGAAAGTACCTCCGTTGAAATAGCTAGGTGCAGCAGGGTTCCCCATCAGTGACAAGTATTGAAGGTTGGGGCAAGACTCCTTCAGCTTACCCACCCATGGGTAAAGCGACTCAATCTTGCATCGGTTCAACCTGATGAAATATATTTTTTAAGAGTTCATGTACACTTGCCAGCACATCGGGGTATACAAACCTGACAAATTTCTCCAAATGATTTTAAACCTTAAAATGTTGATAATTAAGTTTGAAATCGACTGAAAAATTTGAAATTTTGTGGTCACTTGATGTGCTAGCCACCGTACTTCTAATTATCCTTATACTAGCTTTCCGCCCATGGCTTCGCCCGCGTGGTTTCTCGGCTTTTATGCATTTCATTTTTTTCCCGTTTTTGCAACATTTTTCATTTATGCTCCGCTCCTATTGGTCTTACCGTGTATATATAGTACTATAGCCTGTCTCGATAAATGGGTTACCTAACTCTGAAATAATTTTTCAAATCGGACCCCTAGATCCTGAGATTAGCGCGTTCAAACAAACAAACAAGCAAACTTTTCAGCTTTATAATATTAGTATAGATTAGGCTCTTCTTGATAACTTGGTGCAACTGCACCAATATAATAGTGTCACATTAATAGGGACACAGGTTGAGTCCTATCACCATAAAAAGATAGGAGATTGGGAGATTAGAGAAACATTGGGAGGCTAGTGCTTTCAAATGTGGGCCATGTAGTAGCATAACGAATATCAAGGCTAAGGTAAGGTAAGCCTTGTACTGACTTGTATACGTGTCGGATACGCGTGTAATGAAACGCGTAGTCCGTTGAAGATTTTAGCCTCTCGATTGTCGGGAACGGAGATTTGCTATTAGCCTTTATAGCTTGCACAGAAGGGAAGCTTGATGTACGAGTAACAGTGTTTTGGCCAGGTACAATATGTGTGAATAAGTTTGTTCGTTTGGCTCACCACTTTACCTACTGAAGAATTTGGTATATGGTTTAACGGTGAGTGAAGCTCTAGGCTTTAGGTAATATTTTGAAAGCAATGTAAATGCATTCTTTGCGAAGTACATGTGGTGTGACTCGGAATAATAAATTGAGAAATAGACAACATTGCAGTTTAAAAGATGATATTACAATACGAATTGAAATGTCTATGAAATTCTCAGTAGCAGCTCGGAATCTTAATTTGTGCCCGGTTAATGGCAATAGGCTCGCCCCCTATTACATGGGACCTTAACATACCGGAGAAATGTGGGTGTATATTAGTACACCTCTGCCTAACCCTTCGGGGAATACAGGCGTGATGGTATGTGTATAAGAATTATCGAACTAACCACAGCAGTTCTAGTTTCGGTAGGGGTGGCAAACAGCAGTTCTCTGTGATAGGGTTGTCATCAGCTATCAGTGAAGTTAAGGTTTTGAAGTACACCAGAGCATCTAAATTTCTGGAAAAAAACCAAACAGTATGATATAAAAATCCTAAAAACTAGTACTGGTTTTTTTTATTTAAATTCATTAACCAAGGCTTTAGTCAAAACAGCAGAACACATTAAGATTAGAGAAATGCGTTATAAATGCAAATTTTGACCTACTCACTACCGTCATAGTTGTAGAAATAAATTGTTTTCCTTTTGCATATTATTATTTTGTTAGGTAGACGATGGTAGTACGGTGGCAAGCACATCAAGTTACCACAAAATGTCAAATTCTCTCAGTTGAATTTGAACCTAATCATCAACATTTTAAGGTTTAGTATAATTTGGAGAAATTTGACAGTTTTGTATAACCTGATAAGCTGGCTTCTGTACCATAGTAGTACAGTGGTCACTTGCTGCCGTGTACTGTGGGGCTCAGGAGGGGCCATTTTACAGTGTCCCCAGGGTTGTGCCCTAACAGGCGTTGTACAAGGAGGTTCAGGGGTGGTCTATTAAGAGAATACAGTGTTCCCCTCTATGTGCTGATGGTGGCCACCGGGGTGGTTTTAGTGGGCAAGAATGCCACACTGTCCCGTCTAATCCCGAAAGACCGGTCGTCTATTGAAGGTTTCCCCACATAAACAGAAATTTTTTTTTTACCATAATTGCCATAGCAATGACAGCTTTTAGCAATACCTTGTACCTATGTAGGTAACTACACAATCTCATAAGTGTTAATTACAGGATATTAAAAGACTTTGTGACTATAATATATTATTGTACGAGCAAGTATAGTGATCAACACCAGCCTATATGCTAGTTAACCTGGCAAGCGGTACAGTTCCTCTTTTGAGCACATAACAATAGATTTTGCATTGTGTCTACAATCTGCCGCTTGACAGGTTAAAGTCAAACATCTTGCTTAAACATAGTGTTACTAAAAGGTAGATAGGTATTAACGATTTTCCGAATAGAAGTCCTAAGTTCGATTCATAAGTTGAGTAGTGTTTACTTATTAGATTTTTCTATTATTATTTTTTTCAGCATCTTAGACTTTCCATAATAACATTAGATAAGTTGTAGACATACTAGCTAACTGTGTGGTGTTCATTACAATATGTACATTCAGTACATACAATACGGTATGTTATATTATGTTATGATTGCATGAATACTTTACTGTACTTACGTAATTTTATTGTGACTTATGTCTAGATAACGGATGTGATCAGAGAACCTCTCTACAATAGTTTTAGGTATTTCATACAGCCTCTCATAAGCGAGAGTCAATTTTTCATTATCATCTTCATTCTCTGTTGTTGTATCTACTGACCTGAAATGTACGGAATATTTATTAAAAATATAAACCCAACGAAAATTCAGTCTGACATTAACAATTTTGGCACTAGAGAGAGTGAAAAATACATTTGAGTAATCACAATAAGTGGAAAAAAGTGCATTAATATAACAAAAAAAAATATATATTATAGACATGTTTCTTCCTCTACTATACTACATACATACACTCACGCCTTTTTCCCACAGGGTTAGGCAGAAACTACGGACTGCCACTTGCTACGACTCTTGCATATCTCTTTTGCTTCTTTCACATTCATACATCTTTTCATACACATGCACCGGTTGCGAGTACTATGCACCTGACCTTTTTGGAGAACCTCGCTGATAAAGTACTTACTTACAGATATTTAATTATTTTACTGTACAACATTATGCATACATATGCTTGAGTAATCCAAGTGCTAAGAATAAGACCCCTTAGGATCCCTAGGCAGTGCCTGGGCACCAATGATAGATAAAACCAATCTTATATGCATAAAAATAAATCCCTATTTCCCTTGGTCATGCCCGTGAGAAAGACCTTACCAAATTTCATTTTTTTTTTTTTCCCAACTACGAAAAAGGTAAGGTAATGAGTTTAACCGTATTTAATACTTTTCAATTGTTTTTTCGTAGTTGGGTTTTATTACTTGTTTCAGTTCAAATTGAATTTTAACATCCAAGACAGGACAATGTCGGGTCAGCTTGTATTAGATAGAATTAGAATATACATACATACGTGTACACTCACGCCTTTTTCCCATAGGGGTAGGCAGAAACTACAGAACGCCTGCTACAACTCTTGCATACTTCTTTTGCTTCGTCCACATTCATACATCTTGTCATACACATGCGCCGGTTGCGGGTAATACGCACCTGACCTTTCTGAAGGATTAAAATATACTTACGCAATAATATCAGGGGGTATCGGTGTTTCAGACATGTCGGTCATGGAGTCCACTAGAGTGTCTCTGGACACATCCACTGATATAACACCCTCATCCGGTGTAGAAGACACACTTGGATAGCTAGAAATCAATGATGAAATACAGTTTTAGAATACAGTACAGTTTGTTCGAAATAACAAAGCCTGTCTGAAGTTAGCCATTCCAATTACTGCAGTGATAAAATCGTTTAATTAAGTGTTTTAATACATAAATATTTAGTAAACAAAATAATTAGAAATGTGAAACATATCCAACTCTTATTGTCTTTACACCAACTCTTTCTATTAAAATTTACCACTTCTAAACCACTTGCAGTCAACTTCCGATCGGATTACTTATTTCGAACAAACTGTAAAACACTAGTAAAACTTTTGATACAATAAAATAGTAGTATGCATGGCTACCCATCAAGCTATATAAAACCAGTATAGTCGGGCCTTGACTTGTACAGAAAACTTTTGCAATGGGAGGTCAGTCGAAACTGGATTTGTATAGCTTGATGTGGTACCCATGATGTGTACATAATTTAGCAGCCAGCTATAAAACTTGATTTTTAACTTCATAATTATGAAAATAAGTTTAAAATAAACAAGGATCTATTGTAAAGATTTTGTTACATGCATTTGGAATATTAGCCAGAACTTTTGGATGATTATGATCCCTAAATTAAAAACAAAACTTGTTAGATTTCTAAAATAAATAGTTACAATTTTTTTTTATAGTACCATCTAATTATTTAACATTACCATACCTGTTTAGTGTTGCATAAATATTTATTATAAAAATACTAACAAACTAGAAATAATATTATTATGATTTTAAATATTGTGATATTACACCTGCCAATATCGACTACAAATTAATAGACACGTAAAAACAATGATTCGTTGAACTAAACAAAAGTTCAACTTCAAGTTTCAACTGAACAAGTCAACAGCTGCAACACGAACGAACAAACAACACTCTTTCTCTTCTTTTCTTTCCGTTCTATTTTTTAATTTTTTGAGTTGTCAAATTTGACAAAATAGTTAAAGTGTTTACATAGGAACGGATAGCAACAAAATGGTAGTTTTTTTTCTTGCTGTATCGTAATCGAAAGAATTTATAGAAATAAATAATTTACACAAAGTAAAGCTCCTGTCTGTCTGGGTTAACCTACGACATGCAATTCTTAAGTTGCCACTGTAACAACTGGGTCACCACCGCTCCTGCTATAGAAGCCTCATTTTTTGTTAGCACAAATTATTCTAAAATTGAAACCAGTCTGTCAATAAAATTAGCAGACTGGTTTCAATTTTATATCATGTGTGTACAATAACTCAAAAGTTTATAATTTATGAAGTTTAAGATTATGATTTTTGATTTTTAGTACAGGTAATAGTTATGCAATAATTATTATAATGAAATAAGGGATTTAAATCATTAGAGTAATTAAATATTGTATAAACACGTGCGTGTGATATAGTGCAAGTAATTCATATTATAAATCATTATAATGTTATCTAAAGACTTACTTGTTAACTGTATATGGTTGATCGTCATCCATTATTGATAAACACAGATTTTTTTCTTCAACATTCACGTTTTATTCGTTACATACACAATTTATACACTCCATTAAAGTTACTTGATAATCAGTTTATGACATATTTACTAACTTAAATTCTTAAATAAAATTAACGTAAGGCAAGTACAAAGTACTACGTCCATGTGCGCGGTTATCTATTGAATTGTCGAGGCAATAGTGGAGGGCGAGATAAGCAAAATTATTTATTTGTACATAATATAGGTAAAATTGATAAGGCAAAGAGGTTCGACGTTATAATGATAAGAATTTATTTAAGCAATTAATATCTCCTTTTGAAGGAATCTTACAATTGTATTCCATACCTACCTCGGTAGGTATCTTTTACTATCTAATATAGTTACTTAATCACAGACCGTATGCCAGTATACTACAGTCTTTGATCACAAATCAATATTGTATTAGAGAGCTAGCTAATTCTACTTCTGTATGCCGCTATTTAAGCACTACGTAACTTAAAGAAAATAATCAATAAAAGTTTGTCAAAAAGATACCTAGATCGTCGCCTCCCAGCAATTTCACTGACATTCACTTAAAAAATTCTTATCTATAGACCTTTTCATACATTATACATAAGTGTATGGATAGCCAACCGTTCCTATTTTTACACAGTTTTTTTCGCTTTGAAAACTGCCTCATATGTTTAGTGGTCCCAAGCGCTATTTCTTCGCTAGAGGTTCGATTCCCGGGTCGAAATAAGTGTTATTGGGTTTTTTCAAGTACGAAATTCTCAGTAGCAGCTTGGAGTTGCGGATGTGTGCTCAGTTAATCATATCATAAAAAAATTAAATTCATTCATACATCGATGGAATATTAGATATTCAGTATGTCTTCAACTCAGCTCGGTTTACTTTGAAGCATAAATGCATGCAGCATGCTTTTTGTCCATAGTCTTACGCCATTATGCTGCACAGGCCGATGTCTGCACTGATTTAGCTTCTGATGTTTATGCTCATATCGCAAAAACATCAGAAGCTAAATCAGTGATTTTTTTAAAATTTGTTTTTTTTTTATCTGTGTGTTTGCGTATCACGAAATAACTACATACTTAATTTGACTTCTTATTTAATGTACATGTAAATGAATATAATGGCTAACAAATTCAGCCCTGTTTAGTTATAAGTTTAATTAATGAAATTATTATGGTATAATATTATTAATAAATTTTATTATTTTGTATATTACCTCTTTTTTTTTAACTGGGCAAACGAGCAGGTGACCTATCTGATGATAAGTAGTCATCGTCGTCCATGGACATGTGCAAAACCAAAGGAGTTGCAGATGCGTTGCCGAGCCTATTTAGGGAAAGGGAGAGGAAGAAGAAAAGGAGAAAGAAGGGGATTGAGGGAGGAATTGGGTCTCCAGCCCTCATGCTCACCGAACGAAATGCTACTTCTAGAGTGTGGTACTTCCCCGGTCAACTCGGCCCATTCATGCTGCGAAAAGCGTGGCCCTAGCAGAATAGAAAATTTGTACGCCATAGTAGGCAAAACATGCACGCTCTACTTACTATAATTTGAAAACCATGCATGACTGACTTCTCATTATATAAACACATGTTTTCGACAAATAAATCATCTTTATCTTCACTACTGCCTGAAATTGTATGCGAATCAAAATTTTATTGCTAGAGGCTTAAGATGCAGGATTCATCTTCATACACCTCTTAGAAATCAAGTTGTACTTATTATTTCTTCTGGGACACAAGCGAATTGCGGACAACAGGTAATCCAGTTAAAAAACTAATTAATAAGAGTAATAATGTAAGTTATATACTTACATTATAACTGTTATTAATTCGTTTTTATTACTTCATAGAATTTTTTTTTTTTTTAAAGTTTACTCTTTTAGTTTAAACTGTAGAATAAATACGGAGAATGTTCCCGTATTGTCGATACGTTAATTTACGAATAGAGTGTTCGTTTACAATCTGATTCTGCAATACCTTTACACGTGCCTTATTACTTAACAAGACAGTTACATTAAAACGCAGTATTAGCTAGCTGGGAAGTAGTGTATGTTATTATTATTATAATAAAATTAACATGGCTGACAATCGTTAAACTATAATTATAGTACAAAATATATATTTATTAATATTCACAATAATATACACAATATTTTGATACCTGAAACCTGCTGATAGGTAAAAAATCGAACAACAGATTTTCGGTGTTTTTGAGAAAATAATACAAAAAATTAGGACAATGGTAGTTTTTTTGTTACATTTTTATGGCAACTTGTATTCACTATATGTCAACGATATCATGTCATGTCATGATGCTTTGCTTTTGTTGACACGTCATAACAACAAAAGCAGCTGTTGGAAAATAAATTCACATGAAAGTAAAAATTTGTAATTCTTTCATATAATTCTGACATAAAATATATTACAAACATGGATGTAAGTACTTTCTCACTTATGATTAATAATATCACAACGAATTTAATTAAATGGTATTGTTGTTGTAATGTTTTCAGGAGAGTAACATTCCCATTGATATTAATATTGGAAAATTACAAGATTGGTTAGTTAGTCGTCGTCATGTGAACAAGGAATGGCAGAAGAGCATCCCCGCTGTGAGGGAAAAGATCAACAATGCGTTGCAGGATATGCCCAAACACGATGACATTGCTAGCTTGCTTGCTGGAAGTTATATTAATTATTTCCACTGCCAGAAGATTATTGAGATTTTAAAGGAGACGGAGGCAGACACAAAGAATTTATTTGGAAGGTAATGTTCGTTTTCATTACCACATTTCATGTGCATATTTTTACTATAACTTACGAACTTGCAAACAACTTACAAACTAGCCAGCCCATTACAAGCTTATAAACTAGGCAACCCTGTGTTAGTGCTAGAGAAGCTGCCTCTTTAATCGCCAGGCAAGGGGTGCCAAAAAGCGAATTCCAAAACATATTATTATAATTTATGTCGACTTGAAATACTATTTAGTTCATGTGAAAGCATCAACCAAAGAGTGCTGGATAACAATGTCACTACCCTGAGCCCGGTTTAGGGCTAGGGCTGCTTATAATTACTGAGAAAATTCCAACAGGTTTTGGAAAACAAGATATGTATGGATAACACTTTTTGTTATAGAATAGATCTCCATGATAAAGGAACTTGGAAGAACCCTTTCCACATACTATCCAGCTTATACAGTGGGTTATAGCAGTTACCTGACCCACTAAGTCGCTGCCGCCACCTAGGGTGGGTCAGGTAACAGCTATAACCCACTGTACCTGTAATTGATGACAAAATAACGATTTTATTTAAATACTTTTCATTTCTGTTAAAGGTATGGGTCACAAAGAATGAAAGACTGGCAAGATATCACTCGGAGCTATGAGAAAGAGAACCTGTTCTTAGCCGAGGCAGCTCAGATCCTGGTGAGGAACATCAACTATGAGATACCTGGCCTTAAGAAGCAGATTGCTAAGGAGGACCAACTGCAAGTTGTTAGTATCTTCTAAATAAATCTTCTTTCTTATTGTAACTTCATGGAATCATTGTGAACTAATGAATATATAAAACAAAATCCTAAAATTTTCATTCAATTCAATACAATTTCAATTACATTTAGCATTCAATGTGCCTGGACAGTTTAAATTTTACTCATTGTGAACTTGTCCGGTAACTACACACTGAAAAAAATTTAAAACCATTAAAATAACAAAACTTTTACATACATAACTACTAAATAGAAAAAATAAAAAACCCCTGACAATTGCAATATATCTCAACTGATTTTCATCAAACATATATTATCTAAGAACACTACCAACTCATTCACCTTTCAAACAAAAAAAAAAACAAAATAAAAATCGGTTCATTCGTTTCGGAGTTACGATGACACAGACAGATACGTCAAACTCATAATACCCCGTAGTTTTTGCGTCGGGGGTTACTAATACACTTTCATAAACTCTTACAATGTTTTTGCCAGGAATGTGAGAAGAAGCACACAGATTTTTTAAAGAATGAAGCTTCAAGTAAGTCTGAGTTCTTGACATTGTGTAAGCAGCTTGGTATCCAAGGAGACAGGATCAAGAAGGAGCTAGTGGACAGGCTGCAGGAACTGCCTGATCTATATGACAAGGTTTGAATTTCCTTAAATAATGTGTCCTTAAATAGTATGATAAAGAAAATCCTTTAATTAATCAATCATGTCTGTTACGGAGAGTCATACCATAGAGACTTTAAAGGTACTTTAAACTACGATGAAACAGCAGCTACATAATAAAAAACATTGAATGGTTATTCTTTATGCTTACATGGATAATACACATTTTTTATGAAAATAGGTATGGATTTTCATACATTATTGTTTAGCTGTTTCATTGTAGTATTAGTTCCTATCTTATTAACAAATTATAGGAAAATCTATTATTTTTGGACATTCAACATATTGTTAGTAAATAGAATATTACATTATTGTTTTACAGATAGGCAAATCATTAAAGCCACTGCAGTCTGGAATCGAACTGTACTCTGCATTCTCAAAGTACATCTTAGGTGACCGGGCGTCAGAGGTGTTGCCATTGTTACAATATGTGGTTGAGCATGGCAACACAACGGTGTACGAGTGGAGCTATGGAGAGCCGCCGCTCAGCGTGGAGCCAGACCCCATACACATAGAACTGGATGATGATGATCAGGGTGCAGGAGATCAGGTATTATGTCAAGTCATGATGATGTTATTAATTATATTATTAAGAGATATCAGACTATGTTTTTAGGGTTCTGTACCCCAAAGCGTAAGACGGGGCCCTATAACTAAGACTATACTTCCGCTGTCCGTCTGTCACCAGGCCGTATCTCATGTACCGTTATAGTTAGAAAGTTGAAATTTCCACAGATCATGTATTTCTGTTGCTGACTATAACTACAAATATACTACAAAACATACATTCATATTGACGTCACGGATGTCAAAGTGGTAGCGAGTGTTCATATCTTTTACGTAATTTTAAATAAAGTTAATAGTTAATATTACAGCTTTTAGTGATAACAACTTACTCACAGTGTATTACAGAACATATTGTACAGTACAGTGCCAGTGAACTCTAATTAAGTAAATATCATTAAATAAAAACAATTGAAAATTGGACTACAGATCTACCTACCCTGTTTTAAAAAATATAAGTTGAACTAATTATTGGTGCAAGCTTAACAGTGCCTGAGTGGGAAGTGTGTGTCGATCCTTATATCTATAGTACCGAGTGCATGTGATAAACCTTACACACCATAGGCAAAGTCAGAACCCCATAAAATCCATTATTACGAACAGCGCCATCTGATTATATAAGCGTGAACTGTGATAACGAAACCTGTTGTGCTGGCTCCTTTACAAGGTAGTGTTGCCCTTGCGCGGTTAATAACATTTTGTCTACCTAGTGCCATCTGTCGCCGGCATAGAAAAACATTATTATAAACAAACATCTAAACTACTGTTCAACATGGCTAAATGCGGAGGCTGTGGGAAATTCCTATCTAATATCAATTGTATGCGCTGCTCTAAGTGCCAAGCGATGTTTCACAGGGACTGTGTTAATATTCCCGAATCAGTCGGTGTTAAGGCGTCGTGGATATGTCCCGGCTGTAAGGTTAAAATACCCCGGGAAGACAACTCAGCGACACCCGTAAAAGGTTTGGATGCAGACTGCATATCGAATACAGGAACTGATACGGGTGAAATGCCGACGATATCACTGGAAACCAATCAAGCTCAGGAACCTTCAAATCTAGCTAGCGAAATTCGCTTCATCCGTAAAGAAATATGTGCTTTAAGAGTGGAAGTCAGGGACTATCGCGAAGAGGTGTCCGGTTTTAAGACTCAAATTGAATCGCACGGTCACTCCATCACCCAAATAGAAAGTAAAATAAATTTACTTGAGGAAAAATTTGAAAAACTTGTCCCCACTAACCTGGACCCCCTTGAGGACACCATAGCCGAGCTTAAGTGTCAGATCAATGAACGTGACCAGGAATTATTACTTAACGACGTGGATATAGCAGGCGTACCAGAAAGGAAAGATGAGAGTGTTACGCATCTCATCAAAGTGCTTTCTATCAAATTGGGCATCCAGTTAGAGGATAGGGATGTAGTCCACGCCGAGCGTGTCGGATCAACATTCCGTAATAGAACTGAGACGGCCGACAGCGACATATCCTCGTCTGCTGTCCCCGCCACGCAGCGGCCGCGATGTATATCTGTGCGCTTCGCTCGACGCGTGACATGCGAGCAAGTACTCCGCGCGGCCCGGGTGCGCCGCGATCTCAACTCAACCGACCTTGAGGTGAAGGGCCCAGCAAATCGTATATATATCAACGAGCGGCTTACCCGAGCTAACCGCCAGCTGTTCTATCGCGCCCGCCAGGCTGGCAATCTTCACAAATGGAGGTATGTGTGGACCAAGGAAGGGAAAATCCTAGCACGTAAAGAAGACGGTCTGAAAGCCGAGCGTATTCGCTGCGAGAAAGACATTGACAAATTTTTTTAATGTTTTGTTATTTGAACTTTAAGTTAATTTTACCTCATTGGTGTGGGTGTATATATTGTCACATAAGAAAACATAACGGTACAACTTATTTATGTGTATTAAATAGCAGTAGGTTGCTAATTAGTTTTTATGTTATCCTTTTGTTTTTGTATTCATTTTGTGTGTGCCTCACGGTGATTAATAATCCATTTTGCCTAAATTTCGTTATGTGTAATCGAAATATTTTATTTATCACACTACTTACACATCCTCAACTTACACGATCAAAGATATTCTATACAACTATTTACAAACGTTTAACGCAAACAGTATACAATCCCAAACAACATTATTTATTTACAGCGTATACTTATCTATATCTTTACATTCCTATATCTATTATAAATTATAATGATAAATTTAATAAGTTCTTAATCATTACCCATGCCTAAGAAGGACAAGTACTTAAAGGTTGGTTTCCTTAACGCGGGATCACTTGGTACAAACCATGATGAGTTTGTCTCAATATTTGAACATCATGATTTTGACATAGTCGCAATAAATGAGACGTGGTTGCGACCGGGTGAAGGCGGGCGAGCGCCAACTGTGCCCGAATACCGGCTGCGTCACACGCCTCGGCCGGCGAGCGTCTGCTCTGGACGTGGTGGGGGTGTTGGTTTCTATCTTAGACGGGGCTTGAGTGCGCGTACTTGGTCGTACCCTGTCGATAGCCGGTACGAATCGGTAGAACAAATGTGGCTTACGCTTACGTTGAATGGTAGGAAAATAGCAGTCGGAACTGCTTACCGTCCGCCTTGGCTTGACCTTGACTTGTTTCTCGATGCTATTACAGACACCGTAAGCACGTTAGGAAAATGCGATCATCTCTTATTAATGGGTGATTTTAATGTAAATCTTCTTTTAAATAACGAGTGCAAGAGCAAAAAAGTTAACGATTTCCTACGTTATCTTTGTTTAACTCAAATGGTTACTTCGCCGACACACTATACGGACAGCAGTGCGACACTAATTGATTTGGTCTGCTCAGATCTAAAAGTTCGGTCTATTAACGTGGAGCCTTTTGCATCCATGCATGGCCATTGCCTTATCGTGTGTCAATTTAGGATAGAAAGGGAATATGTCAAACCATTTTTAATCAAATATAGGCCCTTAAATAATATATGTATGGAGAGTTTCCACTCCGACCTCGCAGCACTAAACTGGGAAAATATATCGTCGCTTGATAATGTAAATGTAATGGTAAATGCGTTCAACCACCGTTTGCTGTCAGTGTTCGATGCTCACGCGCCTGTTAAACGTTACATGCCTGATAAAAGAGCGATCTTATCCGTGGATTACAGACACGGTTAAAACTATGATGCAATTACGCGACAAAGCATTAACAACTTACAGAGGTACCAAGTCCGATAAGAAAAAGCAGTACTATAAAGAATTAAAATCACTTGTAATATCTGCGATTGATAGTGAGAAACGTGCCTATTTCAAATTCAATATAAATAATAAAATTGGAGATCCCAAGTCGTTGTGGAAAAAAATTAAGAGTGATTTATATTCGACTAAGCAGAGAAAAGACCTCCCATCTCATTTCACAGACCCCAATTCTATAAACAGTGAATTTCTTAAGGTCCCCGGCAATACACGACCAACTATTTCGCTTCTGACCTTTTATGAGTATCATAATTTTAGTAAAAATACTTTTAAAATTATGCCTGTGGATCAACAAATTATTGCACGTCATTTGCAAGGACTAAAGTCGAATGCCGAAGGATCTGATGGTATATGTCTCAGGATGTTGACCATGTGCTTACCCCAGATTCTCCCAGCTATGACTCATATAATAAATCACTCCATTGAAACTTCAGTTTTTCCTGACACATGGAAAAAAGCGGTCGTTAGACCGTTGCCCAAAAAAACTAATCCTTCTACAGCTCTAGACCTTCGGCCAATTAGTATTCTCCCCTGTCTTTCAAAGTTAATAGAAAAAGTTGTTTGTGAACAATTAACTGACTATTTAGAGAAAAACTCTGTCTTTCCTGCCTTACAATCAGGTTTTAGAAAGCGGCATAGTACGTCAACAGCGCTTTTGGATGTCACAGATAACATTCTATGTGCCCAAGATAAGGGAATGTGTACACTTCTCGTGCTACTCGATTTTTCTCGGGCTTTTGATGGTATTGATATTTCTCTGCTTTTGTCTAAGATGCAATATTATGGATTCGATCGAGCGACGCGTGAATGGTTCCATAGCTACCTCAGTCACAGAGAGCAGTTCGTAGAATTGCAATTGAGCAACGGCAGTAGTCTCGTTTCTGATCTGGCCTCTGTAAACCGAGGTGTCCCACAGGGATCCATTCTTGGTCCGATTTTGTTCATTCTGTACTGTGCTGACTTGGTAAGTTGCGTACATAATTGCAATTATCATATTTATGCAGACGATGTCCAACTTTACATCTCATTTAGACCTGAAATGTATGAAACCGCTCTAAATGATCTGAATGATGACTTGAATAGGATATCGGAATGGTCTACAAAAAATTGTCTAGTACTTAACCCGATGAAGACGTTTATGCTTCTGGGTTCTAAGCTTCAGATAAGCAGAGTATCACATACTCCCAATTTAACTCTCATGGGACAGCCAATTGAAAGAGTAAATGAAGTGCGCAATCTTGGATTATGCATTGATAGTGGACTCAGATTTGAATCACACATATTAGACTCAGTTAGAAACTGTTTCTATCGTCTAAAAATTTTATACAGAATGAGACCTTATTTGTCAGAAGAACTCCGTATACAACTCATTGAATCATTGGTGCTATCCAAACTCAACTATGCAGACACTGTATACGGACCGCGTCTGTTAGCGAGGACCGATCGTCTCATTCAAAGGGTCCAGAACGCTTGTGCACGTTTTTGCTTCTCAGTCCCCCCTCGGAGCCATGTTACACCTATTTTAAATAAACACGCTATGCTCAAAATGAAATTGCGCCGTAAATTACACTTGGCCTGCCTTCTTTTTGGTGTGATAAAACACAAGGAACCATCTTATCTGTACGTAAAACTCAGATGGGTTACACGACTGAGGGAATGTGAGGCTAGGCGGTGCGCACAGCAACTCTCTATTCCGACCCACAAGTCTGAAGCATTTAGAGGCAGTTTTCGGTATGCAGCATCTAAGATTTGGAATAACCTACCACCCCCACTGCGACAGATAAATACTTTAACCACATTTAAAAAGAAAATACGGCAGTACCTCATTAATGCACAGTGTGGATTGGGTAACGTGAATATTAATTTGTCAATAATCATATAAGTAATTGCAATCCCAAAGCGCTTGTTCTTTTATATAATTAAATGAGTATTATTAGTATTATTCTGTTCTATTCTATTGATAAGTATTTTAATACGTTATAAAATTAAGTAATACAACGACCATAATTTGAAGTTAATAACACACAAAAACACACTACACACACACACATACACACTATACACACATGACGAGTACCGCATCCACTATTTGACATCCGTGGAGCATTTGCACAGGTCTCAGATGAAAACCAGCGTCAAGTAGGTAGGTTATCCTCTTGACATTAAGCTGATCTGGGCACCTTTTTGGCCCAGCCGTGAGACATTCAAACATTGCCTTTTCGTACGACTATTATAAATCTGTAATCTGTATATCTGTAACTGATATATTAATTAAAAACGTATGTAATGTACAAACTGTATGTACTGTCTCCTGTGCTGTTGGCTAAATAAACCTTTCTTTCTTTCTTTCTTTCTTTCTTTACAAATACTAAAAAACTGATAAAATAAATATTTAAGTGGGACTCCCATACAACAGACATGATTTGTATGCCGTTTGTATAGATAGTGGTACGGAATCCTTCGTGCGCCGAGTCCGACTCGCACTCGGCCGGTTTTTTTTCTTTCTTACTGTACACACCACAATACGTTAAGTTCCATTCCAAAAACTGCTGTTGCGACACCACAGAGTATGGTTGGTCCAAAGGGATAAATATAATATAGCTTGATGTGTTTTCGTTTATACCAATAGCATAATCGGCCTATAATGTTCCCACTGCTGGGACACAGGCCTCCTCTCGGTGAGAGGGAGTGGACCGTAAACTGTAATCTACCACGCGGGCACAGCGCGGGATGCTAGATGTCATATGTCTGGCACTATTGAATAACAGCTTGGGATAATGAAGGAGCAGGTGTAAAGCCATGAGTGTCGTATCTCCAAAGCCGAGGAACAGATTGCCAACGTTACAAAGGCGTTGAGCGATATGAAGACAGGAAACGGAATTGTGGCTTCAGTGGTTGCTGCTTCCATGACCACCTCACTACGTGGGTTTTAAGTGCCACCTTTACCTCATCATGGTCAGCTTACAGTATCTAGTTTTCGAATTTTTGGTTCTAGAACATGAAGGGTAACTCACGATGTTTTCCTTCACTGTTTTGGGAACAGTGGTGAATAAATAATTTCCACAAAGTACCACGTCTTGGGTTATTCACATTTATTTATTATTATTTATAATTCTTTTAGTTCGACTTGTTTACTAATAAAATTTTCACCATTTACAGATAGATTTCGGTGAGAGTAACGAGATAGATTTCGGCTCAATAGATGCGCCGCCCGCTGAAATAGATTTTGGCGACGGTGACGCGGGCGCAGAAATTGACTGGGGCAACATCGACGTCACGGGCTCTGAGAATATTGTGAGTTAAGAATGTATTAGAGATAGCTAAAGTCGATGACCTCTTATTAATTTCATTTTAAATTAATTCATTAACCATTAACTTACTAGAACTTGGCTTTTAAGCGGCGTATCAAGGTGAAACATGGAACAGATTCTAAGTTAGACCTCAAGCTATAGAACTGTAAAAATTCCATCGAATTTCGTGCAGTAGTTTTTAACATACTAAATAATGTACGTGCAGAGTGCTTTCGTCCATCAGATATTTTCTGATAGACAATTCTTTACTCTTTCTAAACTTTTTAACCCCCGACAAGTTTGACGTGTCTGCGTGTGTGTGTCTGTGGCATCGTAGCTCCCGAACGGATGACCGATTTTGATTTAGTTTTTTTTGTTTGAAAGGTGAATTATTCGGGAGTGTTTTTAGCTATGTTTGATGAAAATCGGTCGAGATACTCGTATAAAGCAATTGTCGGGGACCTTTTAAATTTTTAATTTATCGTTAGTCTCATAAGCTTGCGTAGATTTGAGCGAGGCTAATTTTTTTTTTGTTATCTTGTTAGCAATGTAGGTCGCACGTTACTAGTATTCTTGTTAACCCCTCGTACTAAGCTAAATGTTTGTATTACGAGTGGGTTCACGTCGGTAGAGCAATGGATGGATTTCGAAACGGCAACCACATGATTGCAAGTCCGACGCCCTAGCCATTAGGCTACCGACGCTTCATCACGAGAGAGGCCATCAGTTTCTGTTGTACACCTCAGGACATCTCAGCGGATCTGGCGCATGTATCGCTGGAGGAGTCCGGCATCGTGGTGGAGGAGCAGGGCGTGTGCGGAGGAGTGGCGCGAGGGAAGGACGCGCTCACGCTGCTGGACAACCCCACCACCAGGAACCAGGTCATAGACCAGCTTGTGGAGGTATGTATGTCGTACTTGATAACCTATTATTATTAACTTAACTAGTACAAAGCAAGGACACGTTGGGCCTAATATAAATATCTAAAAATATTTTTGTAAGTAATATATTTGATGTGTATTTTTAATAAGATAACCATTCGGAGTATCTTTTTGTATTTATAGGCATGGAAAATGCCTAAAAAATGCAAAGATCATAAAGTTATTTTAGTGAAGGAAAAATAACTATTCAGAGTTTTTTTTAATTCGAGCCGTTATTGTCCCAATGTATTGTGCAAAGGCCTCCCCCAATTCCTTGCCCCCCAAGTCTTGTCTTGCGCCGCCTTGAACCATTTTTCGGTACACATCCAAATCATCCCGCCACCTGTGATTACATTGTTGAATTTATTTCCAGTTGGAATCTTTCCTGAAAATGCGTCTGTATGAGACCAACACGTCCGGGGACAGTCATTCGTTCAGCCTGCTGCAGCAGCTGCCCACAGAGAGCACCGCGGCGCTCACCGCGATGTTGGACGCGGTGCAGGTAGCCACCGCTAAGCTCACCGCGCCGGAGATCAACCATCTTCACAACGTGAAGCACTCGCCCAGGTTCGAAGAGCCTAGATTATATTTTTCTCTAGTGTATTGGTTTTTAGGGCTCTTTTTCTATCTTATTTTGTGGTAAGAAATCTTTGCGGACGCAGTAACTTACAATAGTTTCATCGTTATTTAATATATGGTATAGTCATGCTTTCTAAGAAGACCTATATGACTTTAATGTTATGGACAAAGTTCAAAAAAAATTAAAAATAGTATTTGCAATACTATTAGGGTATTATTTTCATTTTAGTTACGTTAACACAATTTTATGATTCCCCACAGATACGTGGACGTGTTAACCGGACAGTTGAAGCAGAAGCTGACTCTGTGTGACAAGCTGTCCCGGCTGGCGAGCCGCGCGGCGGACCAGCGCACCGCGGCCGGCGCGCGCGCAGCCCATCTGCGGCCCGTGCTCACGCGCATACTCGACAGGACCAAGGAACTGCAGGCGCAGGTACTCTACCAATCAGTACCTGTATAAGACAGGGTGTCCATGAAAAAAAACTGCCTCATTAGTCTAAAGAAGTGCTGTTCCAAACCTTGGAATAAGTGACCCTAAGAAACAGGGGTCAAGGTCAAGGTTAGGTCAATATCCATTGCAAATAAAGTAGATTTTATCATCAACCCATGTTTTGTCCCTGCTGGGCACGGGTCTCTTCTCAGTATGAGAGGGATTACGCTGTAGTCCACCACGCTAGTAGACTGTGGGTTTGCGAACTTCATACGCCATCGAAGAAATCTCTCAGGTAGGCTTCACCGTTTAAGCACGTGATAATTAAGTATTAATACGTACATAACTTCGAAAAGACAGAGGCGCGTGCCTTGGATATGTGGCAGTCCAATGGTTATGCGTTATGTTGCTTTAATAAATGTTGTTTTTATTCATCCTTGTCATCCTTGCCATTTTGAAATCGTCAAAAATCTTAAATTTTCCACAGATCGAAGCTGACATATCGAAGAAATACAAGGGGCGGCCGGTGAACATAATAGGTGGCGTCAAGTTCTTATAGAACTTTAAGTTTATATTGTAAATACTGTTGATTCTATTGAATTATAATAATTATAGTACATTTAGTACTAAATATGCGGACATTTTATTTTTAACCTGTTAAAATTGATGACACAAGGGGTTTGTGGCTAAGTAATAATGATGCAGATTAATCGATCTGCATGGTCTAAGGTAAGCTACGTTTGCTACGGTAAGTTTATGGATGGGCGACCATTCGGAGCCTCGTGCCTTGGAGAGCATGTCCCAGTTTTTAAACGACCACCGTTATGATAAACATTGTTACGGGTAGCATAGACTATTAAACAATGCTATCTATACTAATATTATAAAGCTGAAGAGTTTGTTAGTTTGTTTACTTAAACGCGCTAATCTCAGGAACTACGGGTCCGATTTGAAAAATTCTTTCAGTGTTAGACAGCCCATTTATCGAGGAAGGCTATAGGCTATATATCATCACGCTAAGACCAATAGGAGCGAAAAACGGGAAAAAAATAAATGCAAAAAAGCCGAGAAACCTCGCGGGCGAAGCCGTGGGCGGAAAGCTAGTTTAAATATAAATGTTGAAGAAATTATTAAGTCTATGGTGGTAGTCAGAAGCCCGAAAATCCTGACCACATTATCCTTAGGATATGTTAATTGCCCAGAAATTGGGTTGCAAATGTCTATTAGCTGTATACTGGGGGCGTATTATGAACTCTTATTGCCAGGCAGTTTACGCCGTGAATTGAACTGCCTTGCAAATTCGTATTATGAGCACAATTTCAAGCCAGTCTTTCAAGGTCAAGGTCCAAGCTCCAATTTAAAACCAGTCCGTCAGCTACATAATAATATGGATAATTTGGAATCCGAATCCAACATAGTTTGGAAAAGACTAGGATCTAAAAGGGGTAATAAACGTGGTTTGTTCGAAGGTCAAGGTCCAAGGTCCATGGTCCAAGGTACAAGGTCCAAGGTCCAAGGTCCATGGTACAAGGTACAAGGTCCAAGGTCCAAGGTACAAGGTCCAAGGTCCAAGGTACAAGGTAAAAGGTACAAGGTCCAAGGTACAAGGTCAAAGTCTAAAATCCAAGGTCCAAGATCAAAGTCTAAAGTCAAATTAGAATGGATATCTTGGCTACACACCATAAAGTGAAGGACTTTAAGCGTTTTTGGAAACACACAAAGAGACTGGAGACTGGTTCGTGTTTACCTGCAACCGTTGAGGGGGAGAGTGAGCCCCATCGCATTGCAGACCTCTTCAAGGAACATTTTAAAGTGTCTTCCCCGCTAATATGTTGTGATCAAGTGTTCAGTGCTGGGGATGATGGTGATGAGCGAGTCAGATTTACAACAAAGGAAGTTGCCAATTTTATTAAAAATATGACCAGGGGTAAATCGCCGGGCCATGACGACCTTAGTATTGAGCACTTGCAGTATGCAGGTGTACATCTGCCGAGGGTACTAACCATGTTTTTTAACCTATGTATGAGTCATGCTTATTTGCCCCATGAACTTATGCAGACCGTAGTTGTACCAATTGTTAAAAATAAGACGGGCGATGCCTCCGACAAGAACAACTACAGACCGATCTCATTGGCTACGGTGATTGTGAAGGTGCTGGACGGTTTGCTTGATTGTCGCCTCAGTAAGTACATAAATCTGCACGAGGCACAGTTTGGGTTCAGAGCCGGGCAATCGACAGAAACTGCGATACTGCGGCTCAAGCATACCGTTCAGTACTATATTACACGAAAAACACCAATATATGCCTGTTTTCTGGACTTGTCGAAGGCATTTGACCTAGTCCAGTACAACATACTATGGGATAAGCTCAGGGGGGAAACTAGTACACCTAAGGATATGATACGCATATTGGAATTTTGGTACGGGCACCAATCAAATCATGTCAAGTGGGCGGGCGCATGCTCGACGGAGTACAGGTTGAGGTGCGGGGTGAGACAGGGGGGCCTGACTTCACCTCGTCTCTTCAACCTGTACATGAATGGACTAATAGAGGAGCTCAGCAGTGCCGGAGTCGGTTGCTCAATAGACGGTATATGTGTAAACAACATAAGCTACGCTGACGATATGGTACTGCTGAGCCCATCTGTTAAGGCCCTTAATGTGCTTGTGGGCATATGCGAGAGGTACGCTTTGGCGCATGGCCTCAGATATAACTGTGGGAAGAGTGAGCTCCTAGTTTTTAAGGCGGGAAACAAATTGCCCAAAACCGTTCCACCGGTCAAACTTGGCGGCGTACCCTTAAATAGAGTCACTAAATTTAAGTACTTGGGGCACTGGGTCACCGAGGACCTTTCGGATGACCTAGACATTGAGCGGGAGCGTAGGGCTTTGGCGGTGAGATGCAATATGCTGGCGCGCAGGTTTGCACGGTGTACAGATGGGGTCAAAATAGCTCTTTTCAAAGCATTTTGCCAGACATTTTATACCTGCAGCCTGTGGGTCCGTTATTCGCTCAAATCGTTCAATGCCCTGCGAATCCTATACAATAATGGTCTTAGGATGCTGTTGCAGCTGCCTAGGTTCTGTAGTGCATCAGGAATGTTTAGCGAGGCTAATATAGACTGCTTTAGAGCGATAGTGCGCAAAAGGGTGGCCTCCCTGATGTACCGTGTGCGGGGCAGCGATAACAGCCTCTTAAGAACAATATTGGATAGAATCGAATGCCCAATTGTAAAGCACTGGAGCTCCATACATGCTTCAAGAGCAATTTTTAATAATAAGTAAATTAGAAATAGAAATACTAACATAGTTATAAGCTGTACTAACAACCTATGGAGGTGTACTCCGAAATAAAGAAATAAATAAATAAATAAAATAAATAAATAAAGTCCAAGGTCGAAAGTCCAAAGTCCAAGTCGCGAAGGTCAAAGTCTAAAGTCCAAGGTCGAAGGTCAAAGTCCAAAGTCAAGGCCGAACGTCGAAAGTCGAAAGTCGAGGTCAAAAGTCGAAGGTTGGAGGCCGGAAGCCGAAAGCCGAAAGGCGAAAGCTGAAAGCCGAAAGCTGAAAGCAAAGGTCGAAAGTCGAGTCGAGGTCGAAGGTCCAAAGTCGAAGGTCAAAGGTTAAAGGTCAAAGCCCAGAGTCCAAGTCAGAGTCCAAGTCGTGAATGTAGAAGGTCAAGGTGGAAGGTCCAAGGTCAAAGGTCAAGGTGCAATGTCCAAGATCAAAATCGGCAAAGTTAAAGGCAAAGTCCCGAGTCAGACTTCAAGTCGCGAAGGTCACAACTCGAAGTTCAAAGTCTTAAGTCCAAGTCGCGAAGGTCGAAGGTCAAAGTCCAAGGTCAAAATCTAGAGTCCAAGGTCAAAGGTTGAAGGTCGAAGATCCAAGTTAAAGTCAAAGCCGAACGCTGAAAGCCGAAAGCCGAATGTGGATGGAGTAATTGGGAAAAGACTAGGATCTTAAATGGGTAATAAACGTGGTTTGTTCGAAGGTCAAGATCCAAGGTCCAAGGTCCAAGGTTCAAGGTCAAATGTCAAAGGTCAAGGTCAAAGTCTAAAGTTTAGGCCGAACGTCGGAAGTCGAAAGTCGAGCTCGAAAGCTGACAGCAGAGGTCGAAAGTCGTGCTGAGGTCAAAGGTCAAGGTCCAATATCGAAGGTCAAAGGTCAAATGTCCAAGGTCCAAGGTCAAAGTCACGAACGTCAGTGGTTAATGGTCAAAGTCTTAAGTCCAAGGTCGAAGGCCTAGGTCCAAGCTACAAGGTCCAAAGTCAAAGGTCGAAGGTCAAGGTCGAAGGTCCTAGATCCAAGTCAAAGTCAAGGCCGAACATCGAAAGTGGAAAATCGAAAATCGGAAGGCGAGGTCGAAGGTCCAAAGTCAAAATCGCGAAGGTCAAAGTCCCGATTACGAGTCCGAGTCCGTCGCGAAGGTCGCAACTCGAAGGTCAAAGGTCCAAGGTCCCATGTCCAAGGTCAAAATCCAAGTGGCGAAAGTCGAAGATACAAGGTCAAGGTCGAAGGTCGAAGATCCAAGTTAGAGTCAAAGCCGAACGCCGAAAGCCGAAAGCCGAATGTGGATGGAGTAATTGGGAAAGCAAGCAGAGGTCGAAGTCGAGTCGAGGTCAAAGGTCGAAAGTCAAAAGCTGAAAGCTGAAAACAGAGGTCGAAAGACGAGGTCGAAGGTCGAAGGTCCAAGGTCCAAGGTCCAAAGTCGAAGGTCGAAAGACGAGTTTGAAGGTCGCGAAGTTCAAAGGTCAAGGTCCAAGGTCAAAGTCTAGAGACCAAGGTCGAAATCGCGAAGGCCAAAGGTTAAAGGTCAAAGCCCAGAGTCCGGGTCAGAGTCCAATCGCGAAGGTAGAAGGTCAAAGGTCAAGGTCGAAGGACCAAGGTCAAGGTCCAAGGTCAAGGTCCAAGGTCAAGGTCCAAGGTCAAGGTCCAAGGTAAGGTCAAGTCCAATGTCAAAATCCAAGTCGCGAAGGTCGAAGATCCAAGGTCAAGGTCGAAGGACCAAGGTCAAAGTCGAAGTCACGAAGTCAAAGGTCAAGGTCAATGTCTTGAGTCCAAGGTCAAAGGTCAAGGTCGAAGTTCGAAGATCCAAAGGTTAAAGGTCAAAGCCCAGAGTCCGGGTCAGAGTCCAATCGCGAAGGTAGAAGGTCAAAGGTCAAGGTCGAAGGACCAAGGTCAAGGTCCAAGGTCAAAGTCCAAGGTCAAGGTCCAAGGTCAAGGTCCAAGGTCAAGGTCCAAGGTCAAGGTCCAAGGTCAAGGTCCAAGGTAAGGTCAAGTCCAATGTCAAAATCCAAGTCGCGAAGGTCGAAGATCCAAGGTCAAGGTCGAAGGACCAAGGTCAAGGTCCAAGGTCAAGGTCCAAGGTAAGGTCAAGTCCAATGTCAAAATCCAAGTCGCGAAGGTCGAAGATCCAAGGTCAAGGTCGAAGGACCAAGGTCAAAGTCGAAGTTGAAGCGTCGGTAGCCTAATGGCTAGGGCGTCGGACTTGCGATCATATGGCTGCCGGTTCGAACCCCACCCATTGCACTACCGACGTGAACCCACTCGTAACACAAGCATTTAGCTTAGCACGAGGGGTTAACAAGAATACTAGCAATGTGTGACCCACATCGCTAGTAAGCTTTTAAAAAAAAAAAAAAAAAAAAAAAAAAAAAAAAAAAAAAAAAAAAAAAAAAGAAGTCACGAAGTCAAAGGTCAAGGTCAATGTCTAGAGTCCAAGGTCAAAGGTCAAGGTCGAAGTTCGAAGATCCAAGTTAAAGTAAAAGCCGAAAGCCGAATGTGAATGGAGTAATTGGTACGGAACGCTGTCCAGGGTATTCGGAGCATCCGTCTCTAACACCACATCTCAGTGCATCGATTCTCCGGCGATTTTGTAGCTTAAGCGACTAAGTTTCAGCTCCATAAAGAAAAATTCAAACAATGGAATAACAAACAGTTCAAACAGTGGAATAGGATTTGACAGTGACACCCGTTCTGTTTTAAGATAAGCGGTACATATACATTAAGGAAAATATAATTACATTGACATTTATATTTTTTACATTTTATCTTAATGTTTCTGGTATACTTAGCAAGATAAATAAATCTTTCTATCTTCTATCTATATATATATATAAAATAAAAGGCAATGTCCCGACTGACATTATCGCCCATCCGAAACCACAAATGAAAAATAAATATCCCCTCAACATTTCAAACCACAATAGTATGAAATTTTGAGGGGATATTGATTTTATATTTTATGCTCTAGGCGTCATATAAGAAAGGATTTTTCGAAATTCATCCCCTAAAGTCTAAAGGCGTGAAATGTGGGTTTAAAGAACTGTCATCTTTAATTTGAAATGAATGAAATCTGGTATTTACAAAAATATGAGAAATATTCGTCTTCTGGAGAGTTTTCTGAGCTATAACTTAAAATAAGACATAAGGAGATTATCCCGAATCTAAAGGGAAAATATGTTTACCATCTCTGCTGAATACAATAGCGATAGGTGACTATGACATGTCTTATAGTTAGAGTGTATCCTGTTTTTTGCCTGTGCAAACGTGTAATACTGACTCCGAAAACAACAGTGCAACTGCTATTAATTATATACTTCTTGAGTCCTTAGAGGGTTAAAAAAATTGAATACAGGTCTGTCGATTCAGTTAGCCTCAAGCGGATAAAGCAGTTTACTATCCTGTGGAGTTCCTTAACAGTTTTAACCCTCATTGGGACACCTGTATTGCTGCTGCGTCTCTTTAAACCACTTTAACTATGTAGCGGGACTAGACTGCGAGTAGCATTACACTACATTTCATTTCATTTCACACAAAAATATTATAGAGGCCACTGTGATTACTGGATGTGCTCGCGAGGAATCAGTTTTCGAATAATGACAGAAGTACTAATAGCAGTCTCGTCATATTGTCACCAGACAGAAAAACCACCAATGGGGTATACAAGGAAGTGCAATTCTAATTCTTGAGAGCAAAGCACTCTTCCACTATTTATTTATGGAAATCGATATTACGAGACATCCGGAGTGATAGATGCTTTAGCTATTAAAACACAAATGCTGCTCATTTAATAACAAATTTATCTATTATTTTTAAAAGAAAGAATATTCAAAATAATAATGTAAATAATAAAGCTAAGCAAATTTTGTGGTCAAAGAAGTGGACGAAAAGATAATGTTAGATAATTTTCAATACCCGCCTGAAATGAAAAATACTCAAAAGTTAAGATTGTATTGTCCACGCGGGCGAAGCTGCGGGCGGAAAGCTAGTAACAAATAAAACTAGTGGGCCAAAAACTATTTCCCAATAGTCCATGAGATTCGCATGGTTGTGACACGTGGGCTTACCTACCGAAGGTTGTTGACATACGACAAACGTTTGCAGTAATATTTATATGTTTGCTCTTAGTGGTAGGTACCTACTACTTATCATTAAACATTTACGATGTTGTGAAGCTGCAAATACAGATTGTTTAGTCTAGGTTTTGCTCCTAAACTACCATTACTTACTATTGTATATTTTTAACCCTCGACGCAAGAACGACGGGGTGTTATAAGTTTGACGTGTCTCTCTGTGTGTGTGTCTGTCTGTGGGATCGTCTGTGGCTCCCGAACGAATGAACTGATTTTGATTGATTGATAGTTTTTTTTTGTTTGAAAGGTGCAATAGTCGGGAGTGTTCCTAGCTATGTTTGTTGAAAATCGGACAAGATATAATGCAATTGTCGGGGGTTTTAAATTTTTTAATTTATGACTGATAGTAAAGTAGGTATTCATTTGGGTTCTCGAGCTCGAAGTTTCTGTTTGTGGCCGGTTAATGGCAATAAGCTCCCCTATAACATTGGACCTAAACGTACCAGCGAACTGTGGGCGTCCATTAGTAAGAATACTTTTCTTAACTCTTCAGGAATTGCAGGCGTGATGGTATTTTATAACATAACATAACATACCATCACACCTGTATTCCCCGAAGGGTTAGGCAGAGGTGTACTAATGTACACCCACATTTCGCCGGTATGTTTAGGTCCCATGTAATAGGGGGCGAGCCTATTGCCATTAACCGGGCACAAATCCAGACTCCGAGTTGCTACTGGGAAATCCATAGAAAAACCCAATAACACTTTGCTCGACCTGGGGATCGAACCCAGGACCTCTAGCGTAGCAGTCGCGCTTAGGACCACTAGACTAATGAGGCAGTCTGGTATGTTAAGTTGTATGTTTATCGCGGTTAATAATTCTCTACAGAGCAATCGTTCATCTCAACAATGAACCTAGTCTAGACATTCCTTTTCAAATATTGATACCAGTCACCTAAGTTCGTAGACGTAGTTACCTAGCATTTGCAACATATCGGAGATGAACAGTAGACATGAACTGGGGAGACAATGAACCCAAGCAATACCATATGAATTACTTTCAAATCATAAAAAAGTGGTTAACACTCAGAAGGACTACCGTGATGTCAAACTTCGGCGGGTATGCCTTTGAATCCAATCGCCAATGTATAGTTTGTTTGAAATAAGTCTGCTCGTCTAAAGTTAACCGTTCTGAAGTACCGCGTTAGCAGTGGCGTAGCTAGGTAACCAAAGACCCTGGGGCAAAAAATCAACTAGGGCCCCACCTTAACTATTAAAAATCGTTAGTTCCGTATTTGTCGTTTTCCAAATTCGACGTACTCCAGATTTGTCGTTATCCAGATTTGTTCGTTCGTTGCGGGGAGAGTCCGAGGGGCCCCCTGAGCTTTTGGGCCCCGGGGCACTGCCCTGTCTAGCCCACCGGTAGCTACGCCATTGCGCGTTATAAAAGCGCCTTATTAAGTGTAGGTATATATACATAAATATCAAAATTAGTAAAGAAAATAATCACAAATGCGATATATACAACAACCCAATTCCCTTTACCCCGACTCTTTTGATTAAAATGTATCTACCATTCCTAAAACACTTTAGGCAAGCTTAGTTATTTCGAACTTTAGATAAGCTTAGTTATTTCGAACAAACTGTAATAGGGCGCGAGCCTATTGGAAAGATGATATTTACAAAGGACGTAACTGTTGATAGACATGAGTTGCCGACTCCAAGTCTCGAGTGAACTGGTATACTTAGTTAAACTACCCATTACATTGTCTCACTGCTGGGTACGGGTCTCCTCTCAGTACGAGAGGGTTAAGAGGGGACTCTAGTCCTGAGGAATTTGAAAAATCCAGTCTTTCCCCGTGAAGTGTGAAAAGGACAACTGCAGCTTAGGATGATTTTACCTACAAAAACCTTGACCAAAAGACGTTTCGTATTCTGCTGTTTTCTTCTTCAAAAGTGGATTGATCTAAACATTTTATATTCAAAATTTAGATGAAAAGCATGTCTATGCTTCTATTATTTCATTTTTTGTGAAAAACTTTTGAAATTTGTCTGATAGTCGCCTGAACATGGCTGTAAAAACGGGCTTTTTTTTCGAGTTTTTTAATTGTCACATTTTCTTGTGAAATTTTCTTTTGGAAAAAATGAAATAATAGCGGCCTGTATGAATTAGATCTAGATTTTTTGAAAAAATATCATTGCTCTAGAGTCATTGTCTACGGAGAAAACAGCAGAATGCGTTTGTATGGAGAAAGGCTCACTAGAGTACCCTCTTAAGGCTTAGTCCACCGACTACCACGCTAGCCTATTGCAGGTTGGTAGATTTCGAACTCCGTCAATATAATTCACCTTTCAAACAAAAAAACTAAATCCAGATCGGTCCATGCATTCGGGAGTTACGATGCCACAGACAGACACACACACACACACACCCACACACAGACACGTCAAACTTATAACACCCCGTCGTTTTTGCGTCGGGGGTTAAAAATCTCTAAAGCATTAAGGTTTCGTCACGATGTTTTACTTCACTTGTTGTGTTGTCTTCACGTGCTTAACCGGTGAAGTAAAACGTGATCAATAATTATTAATAATGTTGTTTGCCTTGGATTTTAACTCGAGACCTTTAACTTGGCAGTCCTATGGTCATATCACTAGACTATCACTGCATTTAAGTTGCAACTATTACCCCCGGTTTATGTAAACTCAACAGTTAAAAAAACTAACACGAACTTTTAGAAATGCTTAACAATTTTAATTCAGGACTAGATTTAACCGTAGAAATAGACGTAGGGATAGTAGTAATAGTAGGTATAAGCGGGATAGTAGTAGTAATAGTAGGGGTAGTAGACATAGGGCCAGTAGATGACGCACGCTGGCGTCTTGTTGTTCTCCGTGTCGTTCGCGGTACTACGGCGCATATTTGGTGGGCAGTTGTTAGGCTTCATCGGCTTTGTATGGCACATATTTATAACAAATAAGGTGATTAATACTATTGTTAAAATGCAGAGTCGTGAAGGCATCTGAAACGAAATAAATTCAGTAACATTATTTTTTAGAAATATTGCTTTCTTTCTTAAAAACAACACCTCCCGCTCTCAGGCCTTGTATCGCGAGGGATTTTACAAACACAATGTTATATTAATGAACACAAGGTAAGTACAGCCTGACTCAAAACAAATATCTCTGTGAGACATACATATATGTCTCGGCTGGGAGTCGAATCCATGAAACTCAACGCGGCAGTAGTGGCGTAGTCAGAAGCACAAAAAGCCTGACAACCAGTCTATAATATATATATATAGTCCTTCGAATATCAGTGCTGCCTACTAATATGGTTGCCGAGGTCAACATAATTGGGAATAGGCTCTGCAATTTCGTGACGTGCCAAGAGCACAGGACTGGAGGCACAGGAGGGCCACCGGTGCGTTCATTGGAGATCTCGGAGTCCCCCTTCACGTTGTGCTATAGATGACCGTGTGTTTTTAGTCGATAGGAGTCCGGCATAACCTTTCGCTTTTCCTTTTGAGAGGCGGAGGACATTCATGAGTCTTTCACACGAAAGGGGAAGAGGAGTTATTCCTACAAGTGCCGAATACAGTGTAACATAATTTACTTACTTTACAGTCTATCATTATTGTGTATTTATTAAAATTGTAAGAGTGCAGTAGAGTCACTTCACAGTAATCTTAATAACGTATGCTGTTACGTGATCGCAGAAGACATAATCGATTAATTGGACATCACTTCTTAATCGAGTATTGATTCGCCGTGACTTCTGATTGTAATTATTAGTCGGACTATCAAGGATGCGTTTTTTAGTGCTATTGTGACAAAAATAACAACACTACCTTTGATATTTTTCTGACCACTGGGACCTTTGGAATAATTTAACAGAATTTAGGTATCTACGAAGTATATGTTTGTTTGTAATGATTATGTTTCCGAGTTCTGATAACCTTACAAGTAGGGTTCCGACTTTGCGTCAAAGCGTGATCAAGTCGATCGTGGTTTTAAGAGATTTGCAATGTTTTTGGTGTCGATTAAAACCAAACCAAAACCAAACAAAGATGGTACTTGAATTAACTACCTCACTAGTGTAGTGGTAACAAGCGGTACTGCTTAGCGTGAGGTTCGTATCCTAGGTCGAATAAAGTGTTATTGAGTTTTTCTATAGCAGCTCGGAGTTCAGATTTATGCTCGGTTAATGGCAATAGGCTCGCACGTTACATAAGTACATGGGACTTAAAAACAACCGGCGAACTGTGAGTGTACACTTCTGCCAAACCTTTCGAGGAATAAAGGTAAATCGATCTATGCAGTTACTTCATTTTGCTCTTACACGCAGCTGCTTAGTTATACTTTTAATACACCTATGGTGCTGTATTTATAAATCGCTTTAATGATACTAATCGTTAATTAAATTTTAATGGAAGGCGATATGAATAAATCTGAAAATCTCGAAATGAAATATGCGGGTATCTAAATTCGTGGATAGGCGATGAGTTAAGCCCGTATCCGATTATGTTATCAAGTCGTCAAGCGGTATCGATCGCAAATCTCATGAAAAATCGGTAAAAAGAATATTAATAGTAGTACCTACTTAGTAGTAGCCTCGCTGGCATGTCTACGTGCCAGCATGAATGGGTCGGCACGAATATCGACGTCGAGTAGCAGTATGCATACTGTTGCGTTTCATACGGTGAATGTGGAGCGTCGGAGGCCCAATTCCTCCCTCAGTCCCCTTCCTTCTCATTTTATCCTTCCCCTCCCTTTTCATTAAATAGGCTCGGCAACGCATCTGGAACTCCTTTGGTATTGCAGATGTCCATGGGCGGAGGTGACCACTTACCATCAGATGGCTCGCCTGCTCGTTTGGCGAATTATACCATAAAATAAATAATTATACGGTGTGGAAAATGGATCATCCTCATGCCAGCCACGGCCTTGGTATTCATGCTGTAAATATTTTCCGTGCTATAAAAAAAATTGTCTCTTATTTAAAAGCTCCTCTTTTAAATACACTATTTTTTTGAGAAATTCCATGAGACGAGACAGATCTCATATGATTTATTTTGCAATGGCAATGACTCTTGAAGTATATGTAAGATTAGGCTGACAATTATGTAATGCATAAGGCAATGATGCGGCAATATAGTGTAAAGATCACGCTCTAAGACGATCTTGTATAATAAAACCATTTTCAAATAGGTTGGTGTATGGATATATGTACGTGTTTTTGTATATCAAATGGTTCATCTGATCTGTTGGCAGTCCACAACGGAGCGTTTGTCTAGAAACTTTCTGCCTCGCACAATTAAACTGGAATGAACTGTCACCTGCAGCATTTCTGACCCAATACGATCTTCAAACCTTCAAGGAAAGAGCGTACTCCCTTTTAAAAGGACCGCACTTGTGACTCCTCTGGTGGTGCGGGTGTCCATGGGTGGCGGTCATCGCTTAACATCAGGCGACCCGTCTGCTCGTTTGCCTCCTACACCATAAAAAAAAGTATGCATGAATGCATTCTTGTGAATGTATTTAGAGTTTTTTTTTTTTTTTTTTTTTTTTTAAAAAGAAAGCTTACTAGCAATGTGGGTCACACATTACTAGTATTCTTGTTAACCCCTCGTGCTAAGCTAAATGCTTGTGTTACGAGTGGATTCACGTCGGTAGTGCAATGGGTGGGGTTCGAACCGGCAACCATATGATCGCAAGTCCGACGCCCTAGCCATTAGGCTACCGACGCTTCAAAGTTCAAGTTGTACTTCTGGACACGGTACAGATCGTCAGGAGCTTTTGGAGAATTTCACAAAAAATATTATTAAAGCCTTCAATGTGCTATCGTGCCTTTTCAGATTAGTACATCCCTTTAACAGGTCCAATCGGATTTATCCGAGAGCAATTTTCATATCTAATATATCGTTTGTTAACCGACTTTGGTGGTTGAAGGGTTAAATCTGCACATTAACAGTAGAAGAGGAACATTGGTCCATTTTACATCATCGTACATACCTATAATATAACATTTACATATATTATTTGCATAGCCCGATATCGAAGTCGAAAATTGACTAACAATGTGACTTTGAATAAGCGGGCAGATTGAAATGAAGGGTGATTGGCATTCTTAGTCAGTCATCTAGAAAAGGTATGGCTTTGTATCGATATCAATAAGTACATGCGTTGTGGTTTGGATTGCTATAATCAGTGCTATTTTTGGATATAATCTATTGTGTAGGCTGTTTCACTTTGCGATTCCCACAAGATATCTTACTAGGATAAATCTAATTGTTTCATCTTCTTCGTAATGTGTATTAAGCATATATACCGTCAAGCCAGTATTTCTCGGAGGGTTAGGCAGAGGTGTACTAAAGTACACCCACAGTTCGCCGGTATGGGCGAGTTATTGCCATTAATTAGGCACGAATTCAAATTTCGAACTGCTACTCAACTACGTGCAGCCCTAATAACACATTTCTCAACCTGGGAATCGCACCCAGCAGTAACGCTAAGGACCACTTAGAATAATGAGGTATTGTATTATCTCGTACCACCAAATATTTGTAATACTTCTTCAAACTATTCTAAAATTCTTCGTGAAACTATTTGCTGGTATCTAACCAGCAAATAGTTTCACTTCATTAGCATCTTTTCCACTCCTCGTGATTTGAGGCTATATTTGGCCAATAATCCTAGGAGTCACGTTTATACTATCTATCTAGACCAGTTGAGCTTTCATCTGCGTTTCTGTGAAAGCCGGTATATCTTTATTTCACCATGAGCCTTTTCCCAACTTTTATAAGGACGTTTTAAAATTCTGATATTCGGCCATATTAGACATCCGCAATCCCAATTCTGGACAATACCAATATTCTAAGGATAGCTGCAAAGCGTTTTGGCATTAGATTTTACAGCTGGCCGCATGCATGACACAAACCCTCTTTGGAAAGCTAAAAGGGAATCGTTTGTCTTGGTATGGGCATGTGATGAGGAGGGATGAAACGCATGTGACTAAAAGAGCTATGAATAGGAATGTGGAGGAATGGAGGGGTAGAGGGAGTCCAAAGATGGATAAGTACATTGTGTTAAGTCAGATTTGATGGAAAAGGGATTGAATGATGAGAAGACGACTAACAGGGATGAATGGAAGAAAAGGACATGGTGCGCCGATTCCAAATAAATTGGGAATTGCGAATTAGCCAGTTCATACTGGCTAATAGGATTGTGTTTCTAACATCCATTATATTTATTTAAAATGTTCCTTGTTTTACAGCGATTTAGCAAGTTTTACTAATGCCTATATAAGCATGGGATCATATCGCCGTCCCCGGAGAATAAAATGGTAAAGACCAAAACCGTAGTTTTAGTGTTATGTAGTGCATTTTTGAGATCTATGGGTGCTAATACATCTACTATTTTTTTTTCGTATTTTTTATGCATTTCTTTATGGAGTTACAAAATAATTCATTAGTATTCACAGATTTTACCTAGGCCTGAAATTACTAGAAAAAAGGTGTTAAAAAATTTAAATTTCTTACACATAATACACTTAAATATTCCGAATGTAATAAAATTAGCTTTTCTTAAAGCTGACATTCGTTTGTCTATGACCACTATTAAAGAAGGAATCGACAAAAACATGTTTTTTATTTTTCCTGAAAAGTTTTGTTTTTGCTGTTAACATTTTATTCCCCGGGGACGGCGATTATGCTTCATTGTTAGTTTTTACTTATACTCTAACTTCAACTATGTGTAGTAAGTAGACGATTATTCTTTGTAACAGTTTTCGTACAAAGCGGACTGTGACTGCACCGTGAGATTCATTGTATCACTGATACAATAGTTGTAATTTGGCTTGATACAGAGATAAGGCACTCGTGCGCATATTCCATTATAATGTTAAAATATAGTATTTGTGCAATATTTGGAGAGTATGACCACGATTTTTATCAAATTCTTTTGAATTTGTACCATTGTGTTTACATATTTCTATATGTAGGTATATGTTATCTGTGTTACAAATATATCGCAGTTACGCCACTACTAACAGCGTGAAAGTTCAAATTGAAACACAGAATTGAATCATGCAATATCATTATCTTAATTTTTATGTAAGTGTGTTAATTACAATTGCTAAAATTGTGTGGGACGTCGCTTCAAGATTACATTGTCGCTTCAAGATTACATTGCATGGACCATATTATATCTATTTTTTGTAACTTTGTCACATAGTAAAGTGAAACAACATTAAGATTTAGAAGTAGTTTATTTACAACAGCGTATTTATTTTAATTACAGTTATGTATATTTATTCCATAGGAATGACTTGGTAACTAGGTATATTATTCTAACTACTTAGTACTGACACTTAATGACTTATTTTCTTGTACAGAGCTAAAGATAGAACATTACATAATCTTCATTAATTATTTTAATGTAAATAATTATACAGGCTGACTGGTAAGACACTAATGATACGGAGTACGTGATATTTGGCGAGCATATTATGCAGAAAAAAAATATCCTTAAAATTAAATATTAATTTACTACTTAAAAAACTTAATCGAAAGTTAAGTAATTAATTACGCAACGCATGGACACCGTACTGACGCATGTGCTGCGCTATCAACACCACAACCATAGCTATCTGCATTTATTTATCTATGTGTGGCTGAATCAACGTTATCAGCATCGCGCATCGGAAAAGTATCCATACTTTATTTATTCAAAAGTAAATTAGTTCAATAGTTGAGTACCTATTTTTATTACATAATTAGAATGAGAATTTTAAATCGTACTAAAGTATTATCCTTAAGTATCGCTAGTAGAGTCTTACCAGTCACCCTGTATAATCACGATTGTTTGTTTAATTAAATATATCCGACTCAAAAAATGCTTTTTGCATATTAACAATTTCATTTACAAAAAAAACTATTTGCTCTCGTCATCTAAACATGAGAAGGTTCTGCAGCAGTCGAATCGGTGATGAGTGGCATAGAGCCCGTCTTCTGGGACATCGGTAGTTTCGTACACACATCGCAAATTGTCTGCGGAAAGGAAAAAAATACTATATCAGTAGGAAGCATATATATCTACTCTCTTGGACATAGCTGGGCCATCAAAAGGCAGGGTTAACCTGTACGCAGTACATAATTGTCTAGGAGTTGAGACTGACGCCGTCAAGTTACATCTATTAGGTAGTTCGCATAATTTGAGGGCAATTCGAAGCCTATTGTAGTTCTCTGATAGGCGGGGAACCTACGTCATATTGCGCACTACGAAATAAATTTGTCATCGCATATCTCCTGCCTAGACAAGATCACGACAAAATTTTGTCACGACACGCTCTTTCCCTTCCCTAAATGAGGCTCACGCCACTCCAGGGACAGATATAAGTGGCAATTTCGGACCTTTTCGTTATCTAACGATATGTTTCCTTGTGAGTTACAAATACCTATTTATTATTTCATTCTTGAACGATAAAAATCTGTAAGTTATCACGAGTAATATTTTGGTCGGGGTAGGGAGGGGTAAGTTAATTTGACGATTCTCGATTCGGCACTAAGAGGGGGGCTCACTGTGTCGCAGGAAACGTTACAAACATGTATACGGTTAATGGACAAAAAGAACATGCATCCAGACTATTATATTATTAAAATTCAGATGCCATATTTTCTGCATGCAAAAATACCGTATTATGTTCGTAGAGTACTCATTTCTTTACCTGTCACATTCGCACAGTCGGCCCGCGCAGCCATTGATGAACTGGTGTTGAGAGTCGAAGTTCTCAAGCGCACACAGAGGCTGCCCATGATAGCACTTCCAGAAGTAAGGCTGCAGGTACACCGTGTAAAACGGACAGTAAATGTTCTCGTAACAGTCGTCATGGAGCTTGCAACACCTGGATATCAAAAGGACTATATTTTTAGAAATTATGTGACGAAGTGGAGTTTTCAACAGCCTTATGTTAAAATGAGCATATTTGTGAAGATTATGTCATGAAGGCTGTTGACCTGACTAGGCAGTTTTCTTGCAAATCATTCTAGAAATTCCTGAGAAAATTTAATTAGTGTGCTTTACGCGACCAAATCAGAAAGGAGGAGATTCGTGGAAGAACTAAAGTTGTCGACATGGCTCAAAGGATTAGCAAGCTTAAGTGGCAGTGGGCGGGGCACATAGATCGTAAAACTGACGGCCGATGGGGCAAAAAGGTTCTCGACTGGAGACCACGCACCGGAAAATGCAGTGTGGGACGACCTCCAACAAGATGGACAGACGACGTGGTAAAGGTCGCTGGGAGTCGTTGCATGCAGGCGGCATATAACCGGTCGTTGTGGAAGTCTATAGGGGTGGACTTCATTTGGTTGATATGATGTGCTCTAGATTTTTTGCTGTCGTGGTCGTCTGGGTACCATCAATCTAACGTCACCGTGCGTCAGTTACCACTCCCTTAAACTTGGAGTTATGTTGTTAAATCTTTTAAATGATGTCTTGTCCAATCAGCCAAGGTAATGGACCAATTTCAATGATGATGGTGAATAATAACTACTCTATCAAGCTGTTTTCGTGTGCTCACCTGTCGATGCCGTCGGTGGGTCTCCCAGAACCTAGGAACCCGCAGTAGCAGCCATAGCCCTTGTATGAGAGAGGGTCGCAGCCAGTGGCGCAGTACATCATGTTGTACAGGTGCAACACGCCGCGTTTGCCTCGGTTCTCTGTTTTACTCATATACACCTGAGGATCTATGTTCCTGGAAGAAGTTTAGTTGATAATAACTCTTCTGAAACTTGACTTAAGAATAGTTAATGATTCAGGGAATTAAAGTACAAAAAATATCTGTTTCATCCATTTGTGTCCGGTAAATAATGGATTATTGTAAGATGTTTTTTCGATATTTCTGTCTCGGTTATTCGGTGTAGGTGCTAGAGCAGCTAGTTTGCGAAATTTTTGTTTGTTAACGCACTTACTTGATAGAATGAGCGTACACATGACGCAGTTGGGGTAACGTGCGCACATTAACACTATGCTACTTATCCATCACATTATAGATGATGTCAAAATACTTACTGTTATGAACCTAGTAGGTATGTGTTATAGGCGTAAAATTTGCGAAAACCAACAAAAAATTTGGCGAGCTGGTGAACCATCACAAAGCTACACCAAGTGTGCCTTGGAACCCACCGGATGTACAAAACTTTATGGAAGGATAAATACATAAAAAAAAAATAAAAAAATTTACCTGACGCCTTTAGAATAATCATCATGCGGCACGGAATATCTAAACGGATCTCTTGCAAATCCAACCAGCAGAGGTCCACTGGCATCCTTATGTCGGGGTTGTTCATCCACCTCGTTCACGTTAGTGTCATTGTAGCTAAACTTATGGCTATTTAAGCTATTTGTGACTCGAGGGTTGTATCGCCTGTGTATGGTTTGTAGCTGGGCATACTGCGTGTTGTTGTAGATTTTGTCGTACGTAAGTTGGTTTGGCCAAGCTGGAACAAAAGATTTCTTGTTAATATAAATTGATGTAATATGTAGACTGCCTCATTGGTCTAGTGGTCCAAATCGCAACTGCTACTCTAAGGGTCTTGGGTTCGATCTCCAGGTCGAACAAAGTGTTATTTGGGTGTTTCTATGAAATTCTCAGTAGCAGCTTGGAGTCTGGATTTGTGCCCGGTTAATAGCAATAGGATCGTCCCCTATTACATGGGACCTAAACATACCGGCGAACTGTGGGTGTAGATTAAGGGCATCTCTGCCTAACCCTTCGGGGAATACATACATACATACAATACAGTGATGGTATTTAAATTGATGTGTGATGATTCCCTGTGGATTCCAAAATGGCTGGAAAGATTTTGAAGAAAATTTCACGCAATCTGAAAATCTATTGAGAAGTTTGGTAGTGATCGGATAAAAATAAATCCGCTAAGTAAGGAATTATGAATATTCCCACGGATTTACTAAAATGGGAACAATGTAGGATGCAGCACCGTAGGGTAGCGAATCACGCGCAAAATTCGGCAATTCTGTTTTATATGATATGTAGGTATCGTATCAAATGGGATAGTGCTTACAACAAACAATTGAAACCATAATGGGAGTATTCTGCAGTTAAAAATATATGTATTTCAACATTCACGGCCTGATTGTCACAGGACAATGAGTATTAATTGAATAGATTCGTATACAATGAAGATAGCATGATACCAATACAATAGTGATGTACGTAACGGACTATGAAATCGTGTTCATTTGAAGGCTGTATCGAGTATTCACTTAATATTGTTCAAGTTAATGTATGTTGCTAAAAGCTTTACAAAATTAAAAAGATGACAATAACAACCGATATCTTCTACCAAATACAATAACAGAACATACCATTATGCCTGTATTCCATGAAGGTTTAGGTGTACTGGATGTACCTACTAATGTAACCCACACTACGCCGGCGAGCCAATTGCTATTAACCACGCCTAAATCCAGATTTCAAGAATTTTATAGAAAAACTGCTCGATCTGGGAATTGAACCCGGGACGTCTAGCATAGATGTCGCGCTTAGGATCACTAGACTAATGAGGCATAAAAAACCTCATAAAAAACCTTAAAATTAGGTATTTGTTAACAAGTTCGGCCAAGGAAACGTTTAGCTTTGCCAGTAGTGCCTACACAAAAGAGGTTACATAAAAAATACCTTCGGCTATACGATAAATGTCTACAATTTTTTCATTTTATTTATGTAACAAATGATACCTTGCAATTACATTTAATTGTTTTGGACGAGATACAAATCGACAATACAATCTTAACTTGCCTGCTAGTAGCTGAACAGAACAATTCTACACGTTTATAGGACCGATTGATTTTTTTTCTCATAGAATTTCACATCGTACATATTTGAGTAGTTTTATTCTTTTGAAATATAGCCAGGTGGCCGATTATACAATGACCTTGGTGGAATATTTCTTTAGGTAAATTCCAGATTTGGTTGCAAAATTGAATTTAATTATTTATAAGCGATCGATGCAATATTTTGATGGCTTGGATTGAAATATCTTGATGTCATATGATGTAAATATCTTTAGATATTGCTTAATAGCGGGCAAGGAGATTTCTATGAGGGCACTTAACCAGTATCGTCATCAAACCATTACATTGTCCCACTGCTGGGCACGGGTCTCGTCTCAGAACGAGAGGGATTAGGCTATAGTCCACCACGCTAGCCTACTGCGGGTTGGCAGACTTCACACGCCGTCAAGAAAATCTCTCAGGCATGCAGGTTTCCTCACGATGTTTTCCTTCACCGTTTAAGCGCGTGATAATTAATTATTAATAGCACATGACGTCGAAAAGGCCTTGGATTCGAACTCGAGACCTTTGACTTGGCAGTCCAATGGTCGTATCACTAGGCTATCACTGCACTACCTGACTTGACCAGTACCCTCATAGAAATTAGTACCTACCTGCACATTTGTGTAACGTGTAAAAAATAACGTAAACATTAAAGAATGTTACAGTTTAAACATTAAAGTTCTTACCCTTATACTGAATTAACTTTTTAGTTGGATTATAAATATGTATAATTATAGATAATAAATTAATTATGTTTCTGTTTTAAACGGTACCCACGTCTCTTTTTCTGTAATGTATGTTTATATAAAATTTTATGTAAGTAAATATGAATATGATAATGGACTGCTATGTTAACTATGTTAATAACTTACAAATTACTGTTTTGATGTCTCTAAATTGATAGAAAGAAAGAAAGAAAGAAAGAAAAAAAATATTTATGACAATTTAATTGATAACAATTTAATGTGCATAGCTTCCATATCTAGAAATATTCTCACATTATTGGCTCGTCACGTATTTCATGATCCAAAGGGTCATTGAACCTTGTCCTATTGCTAAATCACAACAAACAATCGTTGAAATACTGTTCCATCCAAGACCAACTACGCATAATAACTACCATTAAATTTTAAACCTTAACCTTATCCAATAGAGTAGATTATCCAAAAACTTTGTGTGTATACGTCAATGATAGGGCTCTCAATAGCAAAAAGGTAACGCGTTATGGTGATTTACAAAAGGGAGTTGATTGAAATCTGCTTGTACTCATTTGGCACAGTTGTTTTACAGTTTGGTTCCGAATGTGGGTCAGTTAAAAATGATGCCTTGTATACTTGTGATTGAAGCTTGTCCTATTACAAAGTTAAAATAATTAAGTGTGCAATGTCTGACTTAAGGTAACTTTGATACCTAAGTTGTTAATAACATGAAAAATTCTGCCAACTGAGGAGGCGACATATTTTTCCCAAATGAAAATTGCATTACCATACCATCGCATTCATGTAATGCACATTTCAAATCTAAACTTAGAGAGATAGGAAGACAGTAAATATCTCTACCTAAGAACTATTATGAAATCGTTAAAGACCTGTGCCTAAACATTGAAGATAGGTATTTAAAAAAATTAATTGGGCCCATATAATAAATAGTGAATTGCAATGCTTGTCTTTTAGTTTTATAATTTTGTTAAGTTGGATTTGTGCCCGGTTAGAGGCACAAATTAGGCTTGCCCCTCTATTACATGGGACCTAAACATATACGCATCGATAAATATTTAAATGATTGGAAACATTAATCGTAAATTAATCATAAATTCTCAAGTGCTATAGTAAAAAAAGAATTAAGAAAACAAAACACGGATAAATAAGATTAAATTATATAGTATCTACATACGTGTCTACATTTACGAAAAGCAGTATAAATATGTAATAATGTTAATTTATTAGTAATTTTAATTTATTTACACAGGGCCGTACAAGCTAAAATTACCATAAGAGTTGGCAGGGCTGTCATTTTAAGTTGTAATTAAATAAGGTAGATAATATGTCGTGATAAATTAATGATGAAAAAACATCGTATTACTTTCGTTCGTTTATCTTTGGCTAAAATATCAGGAGCCGATTTTGAATTGACCTCTATACTACAAATATTCTTAACTAGCTTTCCGCCCACGGCTTCGCCCGCGTGGTTTATTGGCTTTTCTATACTAAAATATGTATGTATTATACATATAAACCTTCCTCCTGAATCACTCTATCTATTAAAAAAAACCGCATCAAAATCCGTTGCGTAGTTTCAAAGATTTAAGCATACAAAGGGACATAGGGACAGAGAAAGCGACTTTGTTTTATACTATGTAGTGATGAAGATTATTGTAATTGTAATATACATAAATGATTTTGATAGTTGATTTGATTTGCATTAACTTTAAAGATTTTTACAAAACGTGCAAGTATAACATTATTAAATATATGGCATAGAACGGCCGTATTGAGAATAATTATTCATAATTAGGTACTTACAATATTATCCAAGTATTCAGTATTGAAAATAAATATTATAGCAAACAAGCTTGTCTTTAATCATAAGTTTTATTATACAAAAAGTTAAAGTTTTATAATATAGTTTTATTTTTTATAGCGCAGGTATTTACTTGCTGCGGTTTATAAATGATTAAACGTTAGGTTTACAAACCACTCTAAACAAAATACACTACTATACTATACTACAACACACATACGGCTGAGTGGCATCCTTAGCCCCTAACGCTAAGATTTAAGTAGAAGTGATAATTTAGACGTTGAATAGACTCGAAGATAGTGAACGATGAGGGTAATCACAAGAATGTAATACCCTCATACAGAATAACTTTGGGCATTTTTGTAAGAATGTTTTATATCTGTTTTCATCAAGTGCGTGGGTTAATCCTTTATGTTTTAGTATGAATAAACCCTTCGATTGTGTAGCTATTTAAGAAGATCATGTAGCTTAATGAAGGCTTTAGAAAAGTATAAGATACACGTAATGGAAGTGATTATATTACTTATATTATATCCATTGTATTTAGCTACTAAGCTCCATTCGAGTTATTAAGAAAGAAACGTTCATAAATATGTTTATTATTTATGATATTCATTAATTAAGAAAACTAAATTATTCAGGTTGTATAGAGTTTTTTACATAATATCCCGAAAAACAGTCAAATAACATGCCGGACATTTTTTAAATACAAAAATCAGCATTAGCGACAGTAACGTGAAATGAAAATTTACGCAATTAATTACATAAAAATTAACATCTCAAATAGATAAGAGGACTTTTTTATTTATTTTTCTCGAATAAGAAGTAGTCTGGTTTGTATGTAAAAAAATATACCATTCATATTTAATTACTTCCTTAGCTCAATTATGTAAAGTTGTGTTAGGTAACTTGTTATATTTATGTATAAGTCTTGAAACGTAGAATACCGATGTCTTAAAATTAATTATATAAGATCATGTCTGTAAAAAATATCAATTGCAATTATTCTGTCGTCTTGAGAAATTAAATACGCAGGAATGTTTTTTTTTTCTTTTATGTCATGATTAGGAGAAGACGTGTAACAAGGGCAATGATGGTGATGAAGAGCGGGGCAAAGTGGGTGAAACAGAGCACACTAACTGAAATATAGCGTACAGCTTAAATCAGTGAGAAGCAAGATATTTTTCACAGGTAATACATACCTGTGGAAAATATCTTGCTGCCTTTTTACTACATTACATTATTACATTATTAATAAATATTTTAGGATAATCACGCTAAACTCGGAAAACAAGACAACTTTATTAGGTCCATATTTATTTACGTAAATATGTGAATAGCATTTACTTATGAGACCTCGCTGTATGTATTCCTGTCTACATACATATGACTGGGGCCTCGGGATGTGACCGGACCATTCTCCCGTATTCGCAGTCTTATGACGTCATTACTTTTAATTTTTTCTTTAGGAACTGTGCAATAACCTGGAATTAAAAATGAAAGCGTGCGGCATGCGATATTATTTGAATTGTGCCAAGATTTGCATTACAATTATATATAATTATTTTACGTGTACCTACGTAATTAATAAAATTGATTCTTATTGAATCTCATTGTACCTATTTACTTGTATAATGTTTAAAATCGCAACCCGGCCTTACTCCTTTAACGTGTATTGATCATTACGTTAATTAAGTTAATTTTGTATGGCGTTTGTTATTTCTATTATTACAGGTACTATAGTTGAATAATGTAGATATTTACGACATGATCTCATCTCAATTTATAGATTTAATAGTTTGTTCGAATCGAATCGTTTTTGAGCAGAAGGTACATTTTTTTTTCATTTAGCGAGGACGGAAAGACTTTTGATTCGTTAATGCTATTACACACCCCCTGATTCGTGGAACCTTAATGTACCTAATAATAGTGAGTGTCGAGAGAGTTTAATTTCATTGTTATAATATTTTTTTTAGGTTTCCCATAAATAATTTGAACAGTCTACAAACAGTTGAAAAGTTTTACTAACCGTGCGTTTACACGGTCGTCCGCGTACGTGAAGTAACTTTAGGAATACACAGATAAATATAATTTGACTGAAGCGAAACTTGCTAAATCCTTATGAAATCCGATGCATCTTGATAGCCTAGAAAAACAGGAAACATTGTGCAAATAAAAAAAAAATACCAGTTGAATCTTTTTGCAACTGGTACTTCAAGGTTTACAAGCTGTTAGACGTTGTGCACTATTAACCTACTATTACTTAATATTTTTAGAAGTAAATAAATAATTTTCACAATAAATAAATAAACCAAGTTTTACGACTAAATTAACTCCAGTATTTCCAACGTCCAGTATTGCATTATACTAATAAATATTTAAATTTAAATTAATATTTATTTTTGTTTTGTATTGCTGTATTATAGTATGTGACTGATCACGCCAGATATCGCAAGAAGATTTAGAAGGTCGTGAAGATTAAAATTGGTAAATAATCTGGTATAGACTACCTCGGAGAATGGCTTTGTTTATAATATGTATTTATCCTAGAATTTTGATATTTTATTACATTGTAGACTCCTTCATTAGTCTAGCGGTCCTAAGCGCGACTTCTACGCTAGAGATCCTGGGTTCAATCCCCAGGTCGAACAAAGTGTTATTGGGTTTTTCTATGAAATTCCCAGTAGCAGTTCGGAGTCTAGATTTGTGCCCGGTTAATGGCAAGAGGCTCGCCACCTATTGGACAAACATGGGACATAAACATACCGGCGAAATGTGGGTGTACAATAGTACACCTCTGCCTAACCCTCGGGTAATACAGGCGTGATGGTATATATGTTATGTATGTTTTTCATTTTACTTCATGAATTAGATACGGACGTAGCGTTCTTGTTTCTGCGAATCATAACAGCTAGGGAAAAGCCATGACTGAGTCCCTATACATTACTAGTTTTTCCTCGCGACTACGCTGCCGTGGACGGTATTTTTCTTCAGAAGGGAAATGAATGCATAAATACGTAAGTCAAGCTCTAACTTAAAATCTACTCAGCTGAATAAAGACGAGTAGATTTTGAGACATTTCTAGTTGAGCAGAATACAAAATAATTTAATTAGAAACCAAAGAGTGAGGTTCTATTTTTTTCTATGGGTTTGCATATATGTCTAACTCTATACTCTTACTTTTTAAATATGATTAATATACGACTGTATGCCTGTTTTTTTATTATTATTTATTTTTATTTCGATTTTTAATAGCACTAACACATACACCAAGAAGTAAAATTTAAAGAAATCTTTCAGTTTAAAACATACTACTACCATAATTGCATAACAAAATCATTTGAATTTACATTATTAAACGATTTGACTAAACATGGTTGTTGTAGGTGTTTATGATTTTTTTAAAGGCGTTTCCATGAGTTTAATTTTTATTCTGCCTATGTAGACAATTGGGTTAAGGCGATGTCTTCTTGCTGAGTTTCTGCCGATTATTTGTATATGCCAAGGCTTAAGCTATGTGAAGTTTGTAATAAATATAATATTAACTACCTAATTATAGCCTAGAATGATCTGAATATCAGATAGATGTGGGCGATATAATGTCCCTTGACATTTATGATATGGAAATATTTGTCATTATTCTATTTTAAGACCATAATTACCATAAAATTATAAACGTAAATATACCTTAGATACAGAAAGGCAGACACACAAAGAAAATATATAAAATAATGTTTCTTTTTTGTTATTAATTAGTAAGTACTGTATATACTTTCATATTATACATTTTGTAAAAAGCTGCTACTTTGGCATTACAAATACTTAAATTTTATTTATATGTATAGAGTATAATACCTACATTTACCTATACATTGCAGTATTATAATTTGCGAATATTAATGTCCTCATGTCAATCTACAATTTATATTAAGTAAGGTGTCGGATATCAATAATATTGGCTCAAGTTGAGAAAGTGCTTGTTACATCAGATCTGGTTCGAAAAGTTTTAAAATAAACGTAACATTATATATCTTTTAGTCTTGTAGTTGTATCATTCATTATGCAATTTCCAATTATAAGCCTGTGTTGAAAAAGTCCGGCTTTGACTATCTACAATAGGGAATAAATACAAGTCAAATATTTTTGTTTTTAATCTTTATTGCCGTATAATTCTGCATTTACTATATTTTTTTACGGTAGTGTAGAAATGCGAACATTTTGAGGAAATTTGTATGATCACAATTTATTGTTTGATAATGATAAAGATCAACTTGAGAAGATTGTTAGTTATCTTATGTTTGAGTTTGAATAAATGCCTGGATCACCTCAAACAATTATAAACAGCAAATAAATAACGGAATCTCTAGATCCCCTTCATCTATTTACGACAATTCCGAAAACAATATAAAACTTGCGGTATTTAAAAAATGCGATTCAACTTCTTTATTTACTCAACGTTGTCAAGTTTACGACCTTCATTTAAACTTAACCCTCCGTTGAAATCCACTTAAGAACTAGTACCACGGCCACATTGCCTAAGAGTTGTCGCACAGTGGGCCGAACAAGTGGATGGACAAATCTGGATCATATCCCATTGTCAAGTACAGCTTCTCAGGTCAGCTCTTACATAATAGTTTTGGACAGTGGGCTGTGTTCAATGTGAAACTTGCGTAAAGATGTAGAAGATACCTAATTAAGTAGGATCCAATGTTTTTTTGCTTTTGTCATTTGTTTATGTGGTTCTAACTATGACTTGCGACCATCCCCTTGTCTGGCTTCACAGCTACCGTGCTTTTAAAGATTTGTCAAGAGATATCTCGATATCTTTGCTTTTGAGAGTTATAAAACATGATTAAGAGGAGTGTCCCTCGCGAACGCAACAATGTTGCACAGTTGTCGCTGTCTCTATCCCTCGCGATGCGAACGCGTGCCCGAGAGGAGAAACAACAACATTTTCACGCGTATTTCGTATGTTCCGAATTTTGGAGATTACTCCTATAATATTGCTAATATGTAAAAAAAAAATCTTGTAAAAAAATATTCACTATATTATCTGGGTTTCCTTCGAATCAGAATGTTTCTGTATTGATACATTGTCGAGAAATACTAGCATAAAGTTGGGCCGTTTTTCAACGAAAATTGCCAATCTTTGAGCTCGTGTAACTTTTTAACCGTATATTGAAATGAAATTTTATATTACAGAAACACGTATATTAATGATAAGATTGTTAGTGCAAAATTTCAATGACTTTCATTGTTTAAAATTCAAGCAAGGGCCAAACTGCGTTTGTATGGGGCGCGAAGCGGATACTATCCTCTTAACACATGCAATAAGCTTGAATCCCAAAAAAGCCTGACAGCCAATTCCTCCTATTAGCCTGAAATTATTGGCCTGAAATTCAGTTGCGGATTCGAAGGCAGTTGCTTAATATTACTAAATCTATATCGTATATTCTCCCACGTTGGGTTAAACTGGAAACTGAAGGGGCTGGGAGAAAGATGATAATTTCCACAATCATCATCATGATGATGCTGCTAAATTCGTATTCCCAAGCTGTGTTTTCTTTTGTTTCCTTCATTCGTTCTTACTCTGCAACATCAGTACCTATTCACTCCTTCTGATATACTAACTATTGACAGTATATCGGGTGGCGATTAGGTTATCACATTAAATTAAACAGCGGTCATTCCAAGTTATCATTAGTCTGTTTAATATAGTCTATAATATAGTCTATAATGACATTATAGAAGAAGCTGATAGTATAACATTTTTAGGTATAAGTCTTGATAGCTTTTGCAACTGGAAACAACATATAAATGATGTTTGCCTCAAATTAAGCAGATTTGTCTACGCCCTGAGAAAGCTTCGAATCAGGTCAGATGAAAAGACTGCAGGTATAGCATATAAAGGCTATGTAGAGTCAATCCTTAGGTATGGATTAATAATATGGGGGAATTCCACTGATATCAGTCAAGCATTCATCGCACAAAAGAAATGTTTACGAGCTATTTGTGGAGTAGATCCACTAGACTCCTGTAAACCCCTATTTAAAAAACTAAACTTGATGACATTGACCTGCATGTATGTTCTTGAAGTATCAGTGTTTGTAAGGAAGTATAATGACTTTTTTAAATTCAAAGGGGATCACGTTACTAAATACAGACCAAGAGATCCTACTAAAATCATCATTCCATTTTGCAGAACAAGTTTAAATAAAAAGAATGTGTATCACATGAGCATATCAGTTTTTAATAAACTGCCAAAGAGTCTGAGGGAACTTCCATTTAAATATTTTAAAATAAAGTTAAGAAAATGGCTAGTGGATAAGTGCTTTTATACCATAGAAGAGTTCATGCAACATAAAACAACTGTATCTGATTATTTGTAAAAATAATAATTAATATAATGTGATATATAACAGTAATAAATATGCTAAATATTAAATAAATATACTAAATAATAATATAGCCTGACATTTGTTAGTAACATAATATATAATTTAATAAATTTTGTTAGTAATGTAATATTAGTAATATAAATTATAATACATATCAATACATCATTATAAATTTTTGCATGCCTATTACAGGCAGAATATAGCTTGAACTATGCACCATTGTTAAATCTGGTACCACCTGTATTCTGTGCAAATAAATGTTTTCTTTCTTTCTTTCTTTCTTTCTTTGAGTAATAAAATAAACAATTTTACTAAAAATAAAAAACTAAATTTTTCAAACAAAATAAATACCGTAAATATTGGCTCGAAATAAATCACCCTCAATAATATCAGTATACTGACCTGTAAAAGCGGCAACGTCGCCGCCGCCGCCGCGGCGAGTAAGTACCTACATACTTGCAAGTAGGCATAGGATAGGACCCTCGGAGCGATGATATCAACAATTCAACACAAACTTTATGGTATTCTTGCACAATAATAATAATTCAATTTAATAAACCTACACTTGTCCAAATGTTCAATTGATTAATTAAAATTTACGTTATGGCCGCCATGCAACTGAATGCATATGAGCACCGTCATAGGTAGGTACGATATACCTCTGTCGGTATGTTCGTAACACCAGCAGCGCTGTTTTGGTTGCATTCAATCAACCATGTCGGTGTACTCTGATGATAACGTATGCTCACCCACTTTCACTAACTTCACTAACTAATAAAATGTCTTATCACAAACAAAAAATGAGAAAAGCGTCCGATCTCGCAGGAACTGTCACAACACTTAACTAATCTACAACTAATAATAACGTATCCAACAAACAAAACAAGAAATTTACGAAAATGTTCACAAAACAATTACAATAAAAATACGAAGGGCGCGTGTGCGAATAAGCAACACACGAACTATCCTTAAGGACCCCGGAAGCGTACTGAGTCAATCGCACTGCACGCGCCGCCGCTTCCGTTTCTTTACTTTGTAGTCGCGCGCCGCCGCCGCCGGCGCCGACAAAGGACGAATTCTGACGACACCTACCCCCGTATCGCGCATAGAGATTTATGCCTTAAACTAATATCTTTAAGAACGTTTTTTATTTATCTTTCGCTGTGGTCCCTTATCTTTTAATTTTGCGCATAGACAAGGCCTAATAGTGTTAGTTATAAGGTCATTTTTAGCTTAACTAGTTTAAGTTTCTAATAATTGTTAGTAATACGGAACGGCAACGTTTGAATTTTCTCGGGTCTTTGAACTACTAGTTTAGGTCAGGTGATTATCGTTATTAAATACATGATGTTGTTAAATACTAAAATGGAAAAAACGATCCCAGGGCTAAAATGCTTATTGTACTTATTTTTTTCAGTTGTGTATGGTCAAAATACGTTATGTAGAATATGTGGTTGCAATTAATGTGATAACCTAATCTCCACGCGGTATATGTCCTTCACACGACAAATGATATGTCTATATATGTCGACAGCTAATACTACCAGCTACGTAAACTTATTATTTTAAAACATGTCACAATATTGACCATCTTAGAAACCACACTTTTAACTCTTGACCCAAATGCTTTGATTCCAATTAAATATTTGACCAGAGAGTTTTGAAGAGGGTGACCATTAATATTGTTGTTGTGATGGTCCAGGGTCGCCAGCTATCTAATGCAATGTTTAAGATATGCGTCAGTATGTTTGTGAATGTTGATCCACGTTGATTTTATCTTCTTTTGCTTCGAATGTAACTCGGATTGAATGCCAAGGCTGAATTATTTTTCCATTGACAGTTTAGTATTGTGTGTGTACCTAGACTTTAACAAATGCCGCGGAGGTCTTTTGTTTACTCAAGGGGATGCTGTGAGTGAATTCAACCTGGGAATCGATGCCAAAACGGTTTCTATTTATTCTTATTTAATTATGGTCTACCAACAGTTATTACAGTGGTGAATTATAGTTATGGTTGTTTTATGATTAATTACAAATTTTGCATTACTGTATAATCAATTACAGGCAAACACTACTTGCTCAATTATAACTAATGCGATAATACAGTGAGTGATATCTAATTCAAAATAAGTTTACATATTAAAATAACATTAATAATATAATATATGTGGCCATCGGCTCAAAGGGATACTGGAGCAAAGTGTTATTGGGTATTTCTATGAAATTTGACAACCGTGTTCACTGAATCTGATCAATGTCCTGTAGGACAGCGTAAAAACTAAGAGATTTTATTAATAAGCTTTATTTTTCTAGGTGACAGTTCCAGACCATCTATGATCATGATTTATATTGAAAAAGTTAGCATTGCTTTAGCGCGATACACTTTACGAAATTTCGACGCATGTACCCGTATTACTGGAAACATAATCAGTTATTTAGATCAGCTATAATTTAGTTACATAAGTGAAAGCGGTTATGTTGGTTGAGAGCCGTAATTCTTCGCATTTTGGCAACTGGTTGACCGCCAACGAAAGTGGTCCGGCACGTTTCCATTCTCCTACGGCAATTTCTCAATTATTTAATATATGTATATATATATATTTTAAAAAAAAGCTTACTAGCAATGTAGGCCACACATTACTAGTATTCTTGTTAACCCCTCGTGCTAAGCTAATTGCTTGTGTTACGAGTGGGTTCACGTCGGTAGTGCAATGGGTGGGGTTCGAACCGGCAACCACATGATCGCAAGTCCGACGCCCTAGCCATTAGGCTACCGCCGCTTCAATTTATTTTTATATATACCTGATATGATTGTATAATTGGATGAATTGAATCTTTCAAAATTATGGATTTAATTAGGTAAAAAAATAATATCATACATTTTTATTTATTTTTGCGGTCGTTGCGGAAATATATAGAAAAGGCCTGTATTTGATTCTGCCAACAACTTTATCTAGATTTCCTCTACTTGATAGGATAAACGTCATCAACGCGGGAAGCACCGCAGGGTATGGCTAGTGAGTAAATATTGTATGTATTTTATACACAAGTGAAATCTTTAGAAATTGCAACTTAGTTGAAATGTCAATTTCGGTGCCGATATGTGATGTTTTATCAATTTCACTACGCCGCGTCGATAGAAAGTGAACATGATGAATACGCACTTTTTAGTTAAATCATTGTCGTCTGTCTACAATCAAAGACAGCAGTAGAATGTTACATACATAATGCATGAGTTAAACTTGATTTTGTTATGAATAGGTCATTGGTTTTTTGGATTTAAATGCCGTCACTTTGCCATAAGTACTGAATGAGCTATGTAGGTATGATCAGCATCTGACATAATGGACTTTACCGTCATTCTTTCTTTGGACATTTATTAAATGCATATTTTGTCGGTATGTTTTGCCCAATGTAATAGGGGGCAATGGTTACAGGCTATTAACCGGGCACAGTTCCGAACTCCGAGCTGCTACTGAGAATTTTATAGAAAAATCTAATAACACTTCGCTCGATCTGGGAATCGAACCGACGCTCTCTAGCGTAGCAGTCGCGCTTAGGACCGCTAGAAAGGTAAGGCGGCATCGTACGACATCGTACTTGCTGTAAAGCATGTCATGTCGGTTGAAAAGCATATAATTAACAGATGTCACTAACGTCACCTCAAATAAAAAAATAAAAAATAATGTGAAGGCACTTTTCGACTAGGCGGGTGGGACTCCCAGTGGCTTAGCGGTCATAGCGTCTGGTGAACTTAACCAGAAGATGCAGGTTAGAAACCTGCCAGAGTCGTATTTTTCCTTCAATAAAATAACTTAATAATCTTTGCATGGAAAATGCCTAAAATAATTTTGTTAGAAACCACCTATTTGACCCATGGCATTATAATTACAACTTGTATTGAGATACAGGAGGATTATACTAAAAATAAAACAGTCAGAGTACTATTTTTTAACAGATTTAAAATATAAAAAAAAACAAAGAAAAAGCGTGTGCAACTTGATTGTGAGGACCCGAGTTTGGGAACAACTTCAAACTATAGAGAAAACGAGTATATTGTTCTTCGTTACAAACATGTTTGTTAATAAATGTAAGAAAGTAGGAGCGAGCAATAAGCAAAGTAAAGACATAAGTTGAAATAAATTATTTAACGTTCATAATAATTGCATCTCACATAACCTTCCTTAGCCACGTTGTTATTATCATTAGTAAACGCATGTCATACAAACATTGCAATGTCATATTCATTATTCGATGCATTTATTTATGTAGCCAAATGATTAGTGTCCGCGAATTAGGTTTTTGCAAGTGTCTGCAAATTGCATGGACAAATAATCGCTTTGATGCAAATGTTAGAACATAATTATAATTTAAATATCTTCCTCATTAGTCTAGTGATCGCAACTACTGGTTCTGATTTCGTCTTGCGTCGAGGACTGAGAATTTCAACCCGATACCACATTATTAGGTTTTTCTATGAAGTTCTTAACAGCACCTTGAAGTTTGACTTTGTGCTGTTAATGGCAATCTGGCCTCCATGAGGCCTAAATATACAGGCGTAATATGCGGCGGTACCTACACTACTCATTAACCCTTCAGTGAAGTGGTAATTTATTTTTTTGTGTTACGATTTAGCCTGGGTTAAATACTATAATAAGTACATATGATAATACCATAATAATCTGACAGAGATGTGTGAATTAGAATAGGACTCAGGCTACTATACAAACGGCAGGCACTTTGCTATCACAGTTACGCTATCATTTTATCAAATTGAATACAATGTAAGTGATCATTATATATCATTATGAATACAGGTCAGTGTCACACATAATAGGTGCTTAATGCTGTGCACACATGTTGCCCACCTTTACTTGTCATCGTCCTTGAAATAGATGCACTTTATGTTTTGATGACCTTTCAAGATCGCATTTTAAATATGATCTTAAATAAATGTCACAGTTTTGAAACTGGAAGTAGTATTTTGAAAACTTAATTGAAGCAATTTTTACGTGTTTGAGCTTATAATAAAGTGATCTTTATTAAATTATTTATATTTTTTTTATTTAACCTGTGGGTGGGGATCCCCTCCCGGTCGTGCTGTGGCGAAGGACCGCTGGAAGTGGAATTAAAACGTTCCTATATATTAAATATATAATATATTATAGGCATCTAATTTATTATAATGTGTAATATTACGAGACATTTGTATGGGAAATATCGTTCAGTTAACCGTGTTATTTTTTAATGACATTGCTCTTTGTTCGAATAACTATAAACGAGTAAACACGTAAAATTTCCTGGTGTGGCCTAAGCAGGAAGGGCAGTGAATGTCACGTCAGTCGTCACATACACAATTTTACTGTCCCGCATTGTAATTGTCTAATTTTATTTATAGCACACAAAAGGCCTACTGCCCAGAGTCTACTCGTAACCAAAGAGATTACATGTGTTATGGTCATACATGATGTTAATTGTTTAATGTTGCAAGCAAATAGTAGGTTATCAGCGTGTGTTGTATAATAGTAATAATCTTTATTTTCTAGTTTGTTAGGGAACCGTAACTGTACAATGTAGAACCCATCTACAGTATCAAGTTTATGAGTATCCTGAAAACCCTTTTTTACCGTCAGCGGAATGTGTAAGCGTATGATGTCAATCCGAACTGTCGGAACGGCGGTATATTAAATATACATCATTGTTCGATCATACTTCGATTAGCAATCATTATAATCAATTATATTAATGTAATTTTAATTTCGAATACACTAAGTTTAAATTATCTGGTTTTCTTCGGAATCTCCGACTGTAGAATACATAATTAGTTAAAAGATTGAAATAGCTTAATGCAATTAATATACAATCAATACAACCTCAAATGAATAAAGAGCTTCTGTGATCAGGAAAATGTATAAGATGATTCAAGATTAATTCCTATTTTCATTTCAAAACTAATATTCTTGTTATTAAGAATTGCAAGAGATAAGATTGAAATTGCATGGAAAATGCCTAAAATGTGGAAACGAAATTAGTCAATCGGTATGTTGTGCTGGTATTATCTCGGTGGTATTATATTCTTTAGTAAGTAGTATATATTACGTCTGTTACGAACAGTTGCGTCGGATATTCATTGAGTAATCGAGTTAATAATAGAATCGATTATCGGGATCGTCGTTCCGTTGCGTACGCGCGACACTACTCGCGGAAAGTTCACTCTACTTGCTATTATTTCTATGTAATAGTACGATGGGTACTCAAGACAAGGTCCATAGTAATGATTACTGTGCTACTTTATAATGAATTGTTTTTAATTTTTGAAATCTTAACAAATTCTCAGCGATTATCACAGCTGGACCTTGTATTTTTGTGTTAAAAAGCTCTGGGATTTTTTGGATAACAAACTTCTTTGTGCAGAAAGGATTAAAAATTCAATTAATGGCCCGACTAAACATGTCATTTTAAACGTTTAATAGATTCCCATACTTAATTACGAATTCAAATAGGAGTGTGTTTCAGAAAATTGGAATTGACATTCAAAGGTTTTTTGACGGTCGGCGGTTAACGACTGACCACAATCTTTGAAAATGGAATGATTTAGGTATTTTAAATTTAGAATAATTAACCAGAGGGTGACTACGAGTATATGCAAAACGAAGGGAGAGTGCCCCATACCTATATCTAACGATTGATTGATCGAATACAGAAATAGTAGTCAACGATTTTCATGTAGTTTGAATATAGTCGATTGGAATGTACGAATCTTCGGTGTATGTCAAATCAGATTTTGATTGACCTCTTTGGACTTGAGTGACTTGTCCTCTAATAATTATCTTTAACGTAAACATTGTTTGAACAAACAACGACAGGAGTTTATAAAAGATACCAAAACAAAGTAGGAAAGCTTCAATATAGTTGTGGGTTGTGGTGACTGCTAATAAGATCATAGATTCTGTTAAATTATTTTGAGGTTTTAGATGAACTTTGAATGTTTGTTAACCTTGAGTATTTCTTTCCTTATAGTAAATAGCTTTAAACAGCCATGAAATCATCAGGAGGATCGTGATGGAACTTGCACATCTAACATGAGATCATAAAGGTTGAAGTCTTGGGTTTGATTCCCAGATTGCATAAAATTTATCAGTAGCAGCTCAGAGTTTGGATATGTGCCCGGTCTGTGACAATAGGCTCGCCACCAATTTTATGGGACCTAGATATTGTGTGTGTACATTAAGTACACCTCTGCCTAATCCTTTGCGGAATACAGGCGTAAGGTATGTTGATAAATTACTTTGTGTATTCATGATTGATTGATTGATTCAGTAACTGGAGGAAAAGAGCTGAAAATCGGTCTCTGTGGCGTTCCCTTAAAGAGGCCTACGTCCAGCAGTGCATGTATACGGGCTGATGATGATGATGAGGATTCATCATTGAAAATGTACAAAGATTTACCGGTTTACCTAATGCTGGATTTTGGGAAACTCCACCATCCCATTATTGGTAACTTAAGCCCTAAGAAGCTAGTACCTTCAACCAAGCATACAACTATATCTCTATCTCTATCTCAACAGGTGTCATTGTCCGCTACTAATAAGGAAAGTGAATGCTGCATTCCCTGCCCAAGATCAGAACAATGCTGGCTATTATTTAGAAATTACTAGCCTTATAGATCTAGATGTCATCAATAGATATTGTATTGGCATGCAAGGTGAACATTATTGCCTCTCACCAGATTTTAATTAGATAATTTTCTTAACCATGATTTTGCAATTTGCAACCGCCTCATTATTCTAATGGTCCTAAACGCGACTGCTACGCTAAAGGTGTTGGGTTCGATTCCCAGGTCGAGCAAAGTGTTATTGGGTTTTTCTATGAAATTTTCAGTAGCAGCTCGGAGTTTGTATGTGTGCCGGTGAAAGACAATCGGCTCGCGAACTATTAAACATGGGACAAATACCGGCGAACTGTGGTATACATTAAGTACACCTCTACCTAACCCTTCGATGAAAACTGCCTTGATGGTATGTTGCAATAATGTGGCTATAGTCCGCCACGCTAACCTACTGCGGGTTGGCAGACTTCACACGCCGTCAAGAAAATCTCTCAGGCTTGCAGGTTTCCTCACGATGTTTTCCTTCACCGTTTAAGCACGTAATAAGTGATTATTCATACGCACATGACTTCGAAAAGTCAGAGGTCTTGGATTCGAACTCGAGACATTTGACTTGGCAGTCCAATAGTCATATCCCTAGGCTATAACTTGAGTATATATAAAAAAAATAAACGTTTACTCTCACCCGTTTGGCACAATACTGATGGCACAAATAACACAAACAGACCCGCATAAACGGTATCAAAACTAGTTAATTTTCGACACGCACTGATAAAACATGTGACCAATTTTTTAGCACTGCAGTTTATGCTATATTTTTTTAAACATTCCAACACCATCTTAGTAATTGTATATAATGACACCACTAAACAAATCAATACATAACCACATCGCCAACTATTTAAAGAGTTTTAAACATTACTTTATCACGAATTGTGAATAAAATAATAAAATCGAAGCATTCTATTGAATTGATCAACAAACAATATTTTTATAAAAAAAATATTGTGTGCTTTAACGTATTTTCGTAAAATATTCGGTATTCAAATTTCGCGCTCAAAAAGCGCGGGAAGACGCGCACGGAGCATGCGCGGTGTGCGTACAATGATCTGTCATTTTTTCCGCGGGCACAGACCTCCCGCTACAGAGCCTTTTGATCCGAGTGAATTTGTATTGCGATCGTGACCAATTTTCTGGTATGCACACACATTTTTATCCGGTAATTTTGCGGAAGTAAGATGTCGTGTAATTGGTTTTGGAGATAATACTAGGTAGAAATATTTTTTTTGTTTCAAATTAAACTTTCTTTTTCGCTTCTTTATGTACGTTTTTTTTCATGTTTTATAATTTTTGTCGTGATAAATGAATATATAGTTTTAAATAATCTTTATTCTCAAAAGATTTAAATCTAAATTTAACTATTAAACGAGAGCTACAGAGAGAGCACAGGTTTTGATACGTAAGTAAGTACTTATAGCTATACCCAAAAAGATTCATTGCAATTAGATACTTTAGGCGGCATTTCATCACGACAGGATACCTGATACTATATTACGATTATAAATTAAATAAATAATATAAACAAATTAAAAAAAACTTTTATGTTATTTTGTATGAAATAAACTTCTGAGTAATTTAACGGGAAATTATTTAGAGTTGGTGAAATGCGACCTTTAGTACCTACTATAAAATATGCAAAAACATGGCAAAGACCAAGCGGTGGTCGTTTCTTTTTTATATTTTTTGAATGGTCGATGACACGAACAAACATTAGTTATATATTTTTACAGTTATGCATATTTCCAGTAGGTATGTAGATTTAACTATAGTTAACTGTTATGCGATTGTTACTGGCTGTGAATATAATATGTATGTAGAAGCCAATTACTTAAAATTAATCATTAAAAGGGGTCAACAGATTATTTATTACTTGAATCAGTATTCTGACTAAGTCTTGTTTATTTGACAGTAAATTTCTTAAATGTATGCCATGTGAGTAAGATAAAACATGCTGTGAATTAAAATTAACTATACTGATATATCATGAACTATAGGTACTTTTTAAAAATCTAGATTTTTAACAGGGAAATTATTATCAATAAAATACTTTATTACATCCGAGAGTAGTAAATTATTCATGAAGCAACGCAAGGGCATGGTAACATTCCTTACACAAATATTTTAAATAAATCACTCACATCAAAACCTGGGTTGGATTTTAATTATTTGACAGGCCAGGACAGGGGGCTCGAGGCTCTATACTGTCTGTCTGAGCTAAAGTGAAGAATAATAATATAAAAATTGCCATAAAAATAATAATAATATAAAAACGTAAACTAAAAACATAGGTAGGTATGTCACCGTTGAAAGCACCATTACTTCGAGATTAATTTATTTTTGCGGTTAAATGGAATGGCCGGAAATTTAATAATAATTACCAATCATGATTATTAGATATTGGACGTTTTAAGACACTTAAAAATTAATGCTCTTGTACTTATCCATTAAGTGTTGTGGCTTCATCGAAGAACGCCGTAGTCTGTTTAAAAATGAACAAAAGTTGAAATAATAATCATAATTTATAATAAACAAAGTAAGTTTTTTTTCATTCTTTTTCAAACTGTCACAATAAAGTGAGAATGCTCAGGTGTTTTTTTTTTTAAATTTAACTAAAAAAAATAATTATGATTTATATCTTTATAATCTACTAGCTATTCGCCCGCGGCTTCGCCCGCGTGGAGTATACGTTTCTTGCTTAATGCCACATTATTTAAAAAAAAAAATGTCCAAAAACAAAAAAAAAAAATAGTAGCCGATTCTCAGATCTACTGATTATGCATATAAAATTTCATAAAAATCGGTCAAGCCGTTTCGGAGGAGTATGGCACCTAACATTGTGACACGAGAATTTTATGTATAAGATTTTACCGACATAACAGCCTTCTACGATTGATATTGAGTAGTGCACCCTATAATTATGTATTCATATACTTTTTTTGTGATTTCTAGATATCTACCTAGACTTAGGTTAGTGATTTTGCCAAGTTTGTTATTATTTGGCTAGTCAGAGTTTACCTACATATTATATGTTATTTAACATTTTTATGTACATTTGTTCATATTGCGAAAAATAACAAATGAATATAAATTATTAGATTGATATTTTTTCAGCAATGCTTCTATCTGTCAAGATTTTGTTGACGATAATAGTTTTACAATATTTCCTCACGAATACGATGGGGCGTCCGCCTCGCCGAAATAATAATGAGGACTGTGAAGATAAACCGGATAAGAAAGTACCCAAAATTATTACTTTCCCCGTGTACTACCCTGCTTTTTACTACCCAATGTATTATTTGCCACCAGTATTTTTTTTTGGATAATGAATAACCTAAGTATTTATTACAAGGAAAATAATTTTCATTCGCGTAAGCGGTAAATGAAATTATCGAGAAGAAACCTGCATATCTCAGAGTGTGTGTGAAGTTTAGGCCGGACCAGCGAGGACAAATAGCTCAACATTTTTTATTCTGAGAGGAAACCTGTTCCCGGTTATGGACAAAAGAAAATGGGTTGATAATTATTACCCAAGAAAGAAAGAAAAATCAATAAGTATTTTTATTTGTATTGAAATGACTTTCATATTGAAACATTTTAATTATTTACGGCGCCCAATTATTTAAATACAGAGTAATAAGCTAATGTAATAAAATTAAATAAATTAAATGTTAAACATTTGTAACCGGTTTTTTTTATTTATCCATACATAACCTTCTGTTGGTTTACTAAAAAGAAATAGTACCTAATGCAACGCCATCGATAACAAATAATAAAATTTTATTGGCACCAAGGATTACCGCTTCAGGCTGGGAGTACACGAATTCAGTGTAATCTTGTGTAAATAACATTTTCAATGAAATTGATGCTAATATTATAAATGCGATAGTAATAATGTCAATCTGTAACCACGTTTTCAACCACTAACAGCAGAAGATTACAAAAAAAATGCTAAAAAGATAGATTGCATTCTGGAGAAGACCTTTCTAAAAAAAATACTTTGTATTTTACCTACAATATTTTTTTCGTTCAATCGTTGCATTTCATTTTTTAAAGTAAGTACCTGATCTTTTTGATATGTTCGATTTGATTATATTTCTTATAAATAGAATATGGTGTAGTTACGATGGCTAATTTTACTTGGGGCACATTAAAAGTTTTGCACTTCTAGCTAATCGGAACTATTTGAATTTCGGATGTTATATTTTTTTAAACTTTGCAACTTTCTTAGTAATAAAAAGAAAAACAATTGGCGGGAAATAATTTGTCAATTGTTTTTTATCACACATCAAAGTTCTACGTACGCAACGAAAATGGAATTAAGTCGAAAAGATTTTAGAGCGATGATTTTTTATGATTTTAAAAGTTCTCTCTCTCCGCAAGACTGTGCCGCTCGTCTTCAAAATGTTTTTGGGAGAGAAGCACCTTGTTTGAGCACCGTGAGGCGATGGTTTGCTGAATTTGAGAGAGGTCGAGTTTCTTTACATGACGAATTTCGTGAAGGGCGGCCTTCAACTGCCGTCAACGAAAATAATGTGGCTACTGTTAAGCGGCTAATTGAAGAAAACCCGCGTATTACCAATGAGACAATTCGAGGACTATTGGGGATTGGTATGAGCCAAATTCAGAAAATTTTACACGAAGAATTGAAAGTTCGGAAACTTTGTTGTCGTTGGATCCCTCATGAACTGACAGCGGAGCAGAAGCGGGCTCGCGTGGAATGGTGCTCAGAGATGCTACTGAAGTACGACCACGGTCATTCTAATGCTGTTTATGACATTCTCACAGGAGACGAAACGTGGATTTATTGTTTTGAACCCGAAAAAAAAACAGCAATCTTGTGAATAGGTGTTTGAAAATGAGAACAGGCCAACAAAAGTAAGGCAGGCGAGAAACGTTGGTAAAAAAATGATTGCGTTTTTTTTCTCAGCTACGGGTCCCATCTGTACAATTCCACTTGAAGATCAAAATAGTGTTAATGCCGAGTGGTATTCTACCATTTTTTTACCCCAGGTGTTAGAAAAAGTTCGCGAAAGACGACCCAAAAGCCGCGTTCTCCTACATCATGACAACGCTTCTTCACACACGACCAACAAAACAAAGTCATTTTTAGCTTCCGAAAAAGTACAACTCGTCACCCATGATTGTACCCCTTATTGTTACACCCTGTGATTTCTGTATTTTCCCCAAAATCAAAGATTTGATGAGAGGTTTCACTTTTACCAACTTCGAAGAGGCAATGATAGCGTTCAATCAACACGTAGAAAACATGCCTTCAGATCTGTGGTCCTCCTGTTTTAAAAAATGGTTCGATCGCATGAAAAAATGTTTAAAATGTCCTTTATATTTATGTTTATTGCTTATCAAAAGAGTATTTTGATAAGCAATAAACATAAAATTTTGGTTATAACATGTGGTTTTTTTAAGTTACGCAAAACTTATAGTATGACCTACGTATTAGTAATCTTGATAAAGCGATTCGGCATAAACTTGGCCGGTGGTATTTTACTCATTGAGTAAAACTTATGCTATGAACAACTAACATACCCATGCATGCTATGATTGATACCTCACTCCTTAGGACGAATAATCCTACCGTGTGCAATCGGCCTAATAGTTAGTTTCGTTTCTCAATGTGTAACACAAAGTATGAGAGAACGAATTACATAATATAATATTGTAATGTTTATAACGTCATGGTTTTTATTGTAAAATGCTTATGTTGAATTCAAATTGTCCGAAAATTTAAGTGTCTTGGAAAGATGGAGTATTCAATTTAGAGTAAGTAGCATTGCCTGCAAAATGATAAATTTGACCAAACCCAAGTTCGTCAAGTTGTCATCAAGGGAAAACAAGACTATATAATTTAGAAGGACTTTTCATCAATTACCAGAATTACCCTAATTTTTTTAAACAACCATAATCTTATAACAACTTCACAACCGGTAACCGTTTGACGTAATGTGTAAAAAATGGTGGTCTATAATTGTATATACCTACCGTAACAAATATTTCAGATGTACATAGTACCAATGATCCTGATATTCTCAGCATCAGTCCACTGCTATCATCACAACTTCGGTCCGGTATTTGGTGCCTTCAACCCAACCTACGTAGAATTAGCAACCGAATGTACAGAGGCCAACAACCATGCTTGCCTAGTTATCCCAACCAAGAAGATTTGCAGAGAAAAGTTGGGTCAACCTTTGAACCCATTCCTACCACTACCTTGGTGGTATTTCTATTGCCAGTGGGTGGTGACCCTACCGCCAAAGCCAACGACGAAAACCAGTACCGTACATCCCTACTATAGGAAGGTCTTGGATGAAGTGATACAGTATAAAAAAAGTTTGAAAAAACAAAATTACTTATGAAATATTTACACAATCATGACGTTTTGACTGCTTTTTTTATTTATTCTTTAGTGTTCCTACTAGTGTCTATTTAAGAATATATCTAACAACATGAAGTCTGAATCGGATAGGGGTACTACTAAGATAAATACTGTGTAGGTATACTTATTACAAAGCATTACAGAGTTCAATAACTTATTTTATTTTACTTAATACAACGGTCTAGGACAACATGTATCCTTGTCACAGAAATACCAACAGATCGAGGATTTCAATCTAAGAGGGAGTTAAGTACAGCGAGTGCGAGCTATAGGGGAATTCATTATATGTATATACTTTTTTACCATCGTACCATATGTTCGATATGTATTATTCAGAGTAGTCATAATTTTTTTCTGCACAAACAATGCAAAACTTCTTCCTTCAATGAATTTTAATGTCAATGTAAACAGTTGCCGTCGTGGTGCGCCGGATCAGTGCTCAGTTTTTCTCATCACAATAATGGTTGCATTACTATAAACAAAGACAAATACGATGCTGTTGAGCCTTTTGTACGACGCATAAGTAGGCTTAACAAATAAATGTATAGAAACAGAAGGTCCACTGTTATGTAGATACGTACAGTTGACAACAAAATAAGGTATACAGTGTAAACTTTATTTGCGTCTTGACATGATTGCGTGATTGAGCGATGGTGGCCCAGTATTAATGGCCGCCACTTATGAATTGTAAGTCGCAGGTTCGAAAGCAGACATGCGCTTTGCTTTGTGTAAGATATTTCATCACCACTGCACATAAAAGGGTGAAGGAAAACATCGTGAGGAAACTGGCATGTCCTAGAACATGTGACATCGCACAACCCGCACTGGGCCCGCTGTGGATTACGGCCCACTCCCTCTCACCGAGGGGAGGCCTGTGTCGTAGCAGTAGGAACATAATAGGATGATTATAATGACGATAGATTGCGTTACAAATATGTTAAGCCAGTCATAAATTCGTATTTTGAGATGCTATAGAGAATTTTATACAAAATTCCAATAACACTTTGCTTGACCTGGCCATCGTAGTTAGAGGTGTAACTAATATATTCGTAATAAGTATAGATATTATGATACGAGCTGTATATTCATATTAGTATATATTAGTTTAGCGTAGACTATTACCAGATATTAGTCAAATAATAGGCACGCCAAGAGATCAGTGTTCAGTATTCGCGGTGACTTGCGCGGCTGTGTGCGTCGACGAGCGCGCTACGGGAGGTTGCCGCACGCACACACACACAATTACTCCGCTGCAACCGCGTCATAGCGAGACGATTCGGGGGAGTGAGCGAGATGCCTATATGATTCTGCTTACTTCTGTTTGACGTGTGCGTGCGTGTTTGAGTGAGATTTCTAAAGACAACATTATACACGTCGGGCTTTGTATGCAAGCTGAATGTGATGGTTACAAAGTAAACACTCAATGAAAACAAAATCACTACATTTAGCGCTGAATATGCAATATTAGTTTGTGCATAATATTTTATAATACAAACTAATATCATGTATTAGGAGGTGTAACGATGAATAATTATTATTCATTAAATAATTCATAATACTATTATCTATAATATACAGAATAAGGTACGATATCAATAATATTTTAAAAAATAAAATTATGTTCGAGTAATGAATATGGAGAGAATAGGCACGATATCAATATTATATTAGATTAACGAATACGGAGAATAGCTACGATATCAATATTATGTTATATTAACGAATACGGAGAGAATAGGCGCGATATCAATATTATGTTAGATTAACGAATACGGATAATAGGTACGATATCAATATTATAACGAATACGGAATATCAAGATGGCTGACTAATATTTGACTAATACCTGGTAATAGGTATGGTATGCTAATATCAGCTAGTGAATATATTCAATAATAGTAATATCCAGATATCACCCTAATATAACACCTCTAATCGTAGTATAGGCTCGTTTTTGTCACCACTAGACTAATAAGACTGTGTCATATAAGGATATAATTTTTTATAACTTCATACTCGTAAAATACAACAAAGTAACCACGCTTCACTGTCTCTCTCTGATATTAACTACTTATTGTGGAATTAAATTAAAGTATTTTGTTCCCGTGAGAACTTCGTGATGAAAACTATATAAAAAATGTCTCATGTAGAAATGCAACATTGTGTAAAAAAACGTTATTTAATTACTTTTTTTATTACGCTTTGCGTGTATAATTAAAGATGAAGATAGAATATCGCATCGCATGTCCGCACAAGGTGGACCTTCTATGTGTGTGTCTATGCTGTTGCTACGAGTTAGCTATAAATGTAAAAGGTTAAGGAATTATTGTAGTGAGCGGTATAGCTTGGGTTTCGTTTTAGCATTTTTCTTTTGTTTTTCTTGTCTTTAAAAGTCACAAGTTGAGATTTATTCACGTTTAACTAGTAGTCTAGTACAGTAATTATTTTTATGCTAACTTGTTTTTTTAGTTGTAGGATGTTAAAGGGTAAAACTGTGAATAAAGGAAAAAGAATTTAGGTACGGTGGCCAGCACATCAAGTTACCACATAATGTCAAATTTTCTCAGTCGATTTTGAACTTAAACAACTGAACTTTAAGGTTTAAAATCATTTGGAGAAATTTGACAGTTTTGTATACCTTGACCTGCTGGCGACTGTACCATCTTTTCTATGTGGTGTTGAATATCTACCACCTCGGAAAGCGGCAGGATATGTCGGACTCGTAGTTGTCTAGTCGGGTAGTGGAAGCCCCTGGTCAGCTCATGGAGGACGGAGGTTTCTCTGGGCCTACCAGGGCTTGGTTCATCTGATACGGACCGGGAGAGAGGTAGTTGCTTCTCTCGACCTCTTCGCTGCCTCTTTGGGAAGCATAACTTGCACGCAGTGAGAAGCGGCGGCTTCCCACACGCCCGTCATTCGGTCTATGGTTGGAAGAGAGAGTTGGGAGAGAGGTCAAGGTTATACCGAGGCTTTGAATAAAGAAATGTCCAGTTTGAAGTTGTCAGCAAGTGGTAAAGACATTTGGAGGCGTATATTTTTTTCTACATACCATCACGCCTGTATTCCCCGAAGGGTTTGGTAGAGGTGTACTTAATGTACGCCCACAGTTCGCCGGTATGTTTGGGTCGCATGCAATAGGAGGCGAGCCTATTGCTATTCACCGGGCACAAATCCCGACTCCGAGCTGCTACTGAGAATTTCATAGAAAAACTCAATAACACTTTGCTCGACGTGGGGATCGAACCCAAGACCTCTAGCGTAGCAGTCGCGATTGGGACCACTAGACCAACGAGGCAGTCATTTTTTTTCTACATCTTCAGAAAATAACTAATTTTCTTTCACACGCTGTGGAGACTACTTTGAAATGTTACGAGGGCTGAGCCCCCTCGCCATGATTTAATAATATCTATAAGATATTTAAGTTAGATAATTATAATTATTATATAATACTTTGCTTAAATTAATAATTTATAATATTGGTTAGTTTAGGTTAGGTTAGTAAACAATAACAGGTTAACAATATATTAGGCAAACCGCACATGTGCGAGACAGTCTCTCGAGGCTTTCCTTGACAATCTATTAGTAATTGATGAATTATTGAGATTGTGAAGTGCGATCTCCTCTTTATGCCTTTGTGCTAATACATTAATTAAGACATTGAGGTAATATGTACCGGAGACGACGTAAAGACGTAAAGATGCTATGTTTTCATGGCGTAGGGCATACAGATATTTTTTTTGTATGTAATTTCATTCAACCCATGACCGACAGTTACTGAGCTGATGGACTCACTATAGTTTATGACTTTCGATTTTCAAAATATGATCTGGGTCATTCTGATATATAATATATTTTGCCAAAATCTTCATGCAATTTATTTAACCTTTTTTTTGGGTGAGCTGCTGTTCTCCTGGCTAGGTTGGTGTATTAAGGCGAGCAACCTGTTTGGATGGATTGCTTAATACATAACACCTACCGTAAAGCTGAAAAAATGAAACAATATTTTCTCCCCGAAATAAAATCAGTGTGAAAACAAAAAACCCTATAAATTTTTACCAAAAAAAAAACCGTTACAGCTGTAATAACGCAACGATTTGCTGCCATCATGGCCGATACACACGTACTATTTATATTAAATTTGTCCAATATCCGCGAAGAAAATATTCATCCTTCGCACACCTTACTTTGGCACACATATTGCCTGGATGCCTGTATTTTTTTAAATTATATTAAATCGAAAATTACCTGAATTGAGGCAAAGAAGTCATTTAGAATAGGATACAATCATTTATATATATATTATAACTAGCTTTCCGCCCACAGCTTCGCCCACGGACAACACGATTTTGACTGTTTAGTTTTTTCCAAATCTGGCGGGAAATTGCAAATTATCTTTACATATCTTTGCGTCCGCTTCTTAGCTCGGGTAGACCACAAAATTTTCCCAACTTTATTATTTACTGAAATATAAACGCAGTTTAAATATCCTTTCCCAAGGTCTAGTCTATTTTTGTACCAAATTTTGTCAAAATCCAAACGGACTTTCATCCGTTATTTCATCCCCACACAGTTTGAAATTTAAAAAACCCCATATCAAATATTTATTTATTTCTTATTAAGTGCCTAACACAAAGTTTCAGCGTTTATCTTCAACAATGACAAACTCCCATACTTTTCCTATCCCATATTTTTCACCCCTTATTACAACCCCTTTTTTACAACAAAACGTAGCTTATATCCTTTCCCAAGGTCTAATCTATTTTCAACCGACTTCAAAAAGGAGGAGGTTCTCAATTCGTCTGTATGTTTTTTTTTTTTTTTTTTTTGTATGTTTGTTACGCGATATCTCCGCCAGTTGAAGACCGATTTTAATGATTGTTTTTTTGTTTGGTAGGTTATACTTCAGAGGTGGTCCCGTTCAAATTTTATCGAAATCAGTTGAGTAGTTTTGAAAATATCAACAAAAATCTAAAAATTGTTTACATCGATGATATTATCGTTTACTCCGAAACATCGCTGTCTTATTGGAGCAGTGCGTTTAGTTGGCTAACAAGTACTTCTAAACAAAACTTTCCACTAAAAAATATAAAATAAAATTACTTTTAACAAAAAAGTTAAACCGCCTTCAAAAAATAATAAAATAATTTTGTCTAAAACAGTTTGGGAAGTCGGTGACGAAAACAAAAGACCCACTCAAATAGAAGTCACCGACTTCCCAAACTGTTTTAGATAAAATTATTTTATTATTTTTTGAAGGCGGTTTAACTTTTTTGTTAAAAGTAATTGCACCAAATTTCATCAAAATCGGTTCCAAGGTTGGGCTTCCATATGAACTTTCATCCCCTATTTCATCCCCACACAGGTCGAAATTTTAAAAACACTGGAACAAATTTTAACTTCTTATCATGTGCCTAAATTCAAAGTTTCATCACTTTATCTTCAACAATGACAAACTCCGATACACATTTTCATCCCTTATTTCAACCCCTTTTTAACAACAAAACGTAGTTTATATCCTTTCCCTAGGTCTAGTCTATTTTTGTTCCAAATTTCATCAAAATCGGTTCCGGGGTTTAACTTGATAGCGTGACTTTGTTTAGACTTCCTTATTAACTTTCATCCCCTATTTTATCCCCACACAGGTCGAAATTTCAAAAATGCTAGAACAAATATTTATTTATTTCTTATCAAGTGCCGTAATATAAAGTTTCATGGTTTTATCTTGAAAAATGGCGAACTCCCATACAAACTTTCACCCCCTATTTCAACCCCTTCAAAACAATTTTTTGCAATAAAAGAATATAGGCGTGATGATGGTATGTTGTAAAAATGACCTGACGTCGTATCACGATGTGTCAACGCAATCATAAGCATAAATAAGCATGTATATGAGTATTATATCCATTGTCTAGTACCCAAAGTACTTACGCACGGCTACACAAAGCTATACAAATTCAGTATAGTATGTAAAACCCAATGGGAGGTCAGACTAAGCTGGATTTGTATAGCTTGATGTGTAGCCGTATGTACAAGTTCTGTTAAGTTAGAACTAGATAATGTTGTGTAAAATCTATATATTTTACATAAATAAAATTGGAGTGTCTGTTTCAAATATTGGACTTTATACTAAATGTATATGGATGTATACGCGGTACATATTCAATTTTTGTCTGTCTGTTTTTGTTCCGGCTAGTCTCTGAAATGGCTGGACCGATTTTGACGAGACTTGCATTGGCAGATAGCTGATATAATAAGGAGTAACTTAGGCAATTTTTATTTTAGAAATTAAATAATGAAATAGAATAGAGAAAAGCCGAGAAACCACGCGAGGGAAGCCTCGGGCGGAAATTTAGTAATTAATAAAAATGGCTGATGCTGAATAAGTGATGATATGGTGATAGTAACAGAGTTCATTTTATAGTTCACACGAACCTACCGTACCGTTCTTACACGTGTTTATCCTCATGTATGTATTTCACGTGCAAAATATAATTTAACAGAACATTAATTACGTTAAATGATGTAAGCATGTTTCTCTTCGTAATTATTATTTTATTACAAGCTTTTATAAAGGGTTATGGGTTAATAGCATTTATTAACACCGTTTCGTTGTGGTCGACATCCATGCGGGATTTAAAACAAATGTTATTTATGGTACGTAAAGCATATATTTCTTTGAGATTTCGGCTGATAGGGACTTATCATCATCATCTTCCTGCCCTTTTCCCAATTTATTTGGGGTCGGGGCAGCCTGTCCTTTTCTTCCATTCATCCCTGTTAGTCGTCATCTCATCAGTCAATTTTATTTTATTTTATTTCCATCCCTATTTCAATCCCTTTTCCATCATAACTATTTGCCTTCACACAATCCACCCATCTTTTCTTTGGTCTTCCTCTACCTCTCTATTCTTCCACATAGTGCAGCCAGTACGACGACGTATGATAAAAGAAAAAAAAAACGTACCTGCATATCGTCACTCTGTATTTAGCATGTATCATGTTTTTATTTCGGGCGAACCTGTTGCCGTTAACCGGACACAAATTCCTGAGAACTGTTGAACTGAGTTTCATAAGGACAATATACAATTTTTTTTTCCAAGATAATAGGTAGCCTAGGTATATCCATCCTCCGGGATGCAATCTATCTCCTTGCAAAATTTTACAAACAGACATTTTTATGTAGTAGTGTATTACTGGCATGCCAGCATAAATGGGTTGGCACGACCGGGAAGATCAAAGTTAAGTAGCAATATGCATACCTACTATTGCGTTTCGTTCGGAGAATGTGGAGCGCCCGAGGCAAAGTCCTCCCTTAATTCTTCTCCTTTACCTCATTATTTCCTAACAGTAATCAGCGACTTGGTTGTATTTTATAACCATTGTTCAGACAATGCTTAGAGAATACAGTCGCCACTTATAATCAGGTGGGCCGCCTGCTCATTTGCTACAGTGAATTATAGTAATGGATTTTTTCTTCCCCAGCGACTATCTCTGGTCATCTCATTATACCTCTCTATGATCGACTGCCGCCTATTACCTCCGAAAAAATCAAGACCACCATTAAGGAAGGACAAACTTATACTACCGCAATCTTTTTTAGAGCAGAGTAAGTCCCTGCTAGCAGGTGTCAAGATACCCAACCGAGAATTCTGTTCCGAGATGATTCTCCTACCAGAAGACCAATATCTCGTTCTGCCATGGTGGTACAACTACTGTCAGGATCTAAGAGACAAGAATGCTAAGAATGCCGATGGAAATCTGCACTTTACAGCGATACATAAGTACATTCTTGAAGAACTGCAGGCCTTTAAGAAGATACAGAAGGTAAAGAACAATAAGATAATGGAACTTCAAATGGAACTTGGACGAATCGCCTAGGAAATAAAGTAAAATCTCCATGGAATATTATTTTATTTATTTATAACGTAAAACATACTACTCATGTCGAGCCCCCGTGTATAGAACTAATGATATTGCATTGTCTGTAATTTGGTTCTTGAAGGGTTAATTATTGTTTTTAATTTGAATATGGTCTAGAATCTCGTGTAACTTCCTCTCTCCATGTTAGAATGAACATAAGTCAAATTAAAAAAACGCATCGTACACACGGCTACACATCAAGCTATTAAAAACCAGTTTAGACTGACCTCCCATCGTAACGGTTTTCCACAGAATTCAAGGCCAGCTTATACTGGTTTTGTATAGCTTGATGTGTAGCCGTGAGTACATAACAATACCTATTTTTACTAAGATTACAATGTATAAATAATTTAAGGTACTTGTATTCTTACTGACATTCTAAAGGCATCTCATGTAGGTGAATTGGATTTAATGGATTCTATAATCATTAGAATGAATATAAGTATAGATATATATTTGCGGCAGCAACGTTTTTACTTGATTAGGTTTATTTGGCCTAATGTGACATATACATTTGCCGACGGCAAGAGCCGTCTAAGGCCCGTGAGTAAACAGAGTTTAAAGCCCTTTGAGAAATTAAAAAAGGTGAATGATTTTATGTTTTTTTTGTAGGCAATAGTGGACTCTTGTGCGCTTATGAAAAATACGGAACTGCTGACGGCTATACGCAAAAATCATATTTCATTAGGCATCAGTTGTTTTTTAAAGCCGATGATTTGACTTCAACCATAAACTAAAACTATGGTCAGAATACTTATCAACATAATATTAACAACAACAATTTATGTACGAACATACATAAAGACATACATAGATACGTATTAAGAAGCTTCTTGTTTTTTATGTTGCATTTAAATGCCCCGTGTCTTACTCCGCGTTTCCACTGACGACAAAACATGTTGCAAAAAGCTACCTATCCCACTCACTCTTTGCGAGAGTTAGATAGATGTTTGCAACATGTTTTGTCATCAGTGGAAACTGGAAACGCGGAGTTAGATAGATGTTTGCAACATGTTTTGTCATCAGTGGAAACTGGAAACGCAGGGTGAGATAGATGTTTGCAACATGTTTTGTCATCAGTGGAAACTGGAAACGCGGAGTGAGATAGATGTTTGCAACATGTTTTGTCATCAGTGGAAACTGGAAACGCAGGGTGAGATAGATGTTTGCAACATGTTTCGTCGTCACTAGAAACGCGGGGTAAGGTAGCGGCACGAGATCGCTCTGTATTCAACAATAACAAGCTGATATTATAAAAGCAGTATGATTAATATACTTCAAGTAGCTACTTGTACTCAAGTGAGGGTAATGAAGTCGATAAGCCTAGTTTATCATATTTATTGTTCTCTGATAAGGATGTGGTGTAATTATTTATACGTAAACATGGATTAAACACTATTGATCGAAAAATGAGCTTTATAGAATAATAACATTATGGGTAATTTCCTTTCATATGTATAAATGAGAGGGCCAGGGAATGACTTGATCAATCAATCTGCAAGGCTAACAGTAACTGCTAGAAGTAGGGAGTTAGAATTGTAAATACTGAAATAGTTTTTTGGTTGTGAGTGTAAATGCACCTTTAAAATAATTTGATTAATACTACTTATGTTAACCAAAAATTACGTATTTTCGAAAGCATAGCACATACAAATTACACGAAGAGCAGACACAATGAATGACACTCGTTTTAGAGGGGAATTTCTATCAAATGTTTTACTCCGTCACAATACGAGAGAAGTCAATTATATGAAGTTACGTTACTAAGCGTCTCACATAAAGTTGCCAAAAAAATTCAAGAGGAATACAAAATATTTCCATTTTTAGTGCCAAAGAATACAAAAGTACTTATTTTGAAAAGATGGTTGATAACAACGATGCCAATAAGACCGAATCTTAAAATAAGTCCAACGCCTATAACACCGACGCCCATAAGACCGACGCCCATAAGATCGACACTAATAACAACGACGCAAATGGGACCATCACCTGTAACAGTGACGTCTATATTGAGGACGCATTAGGTATAATACCGACGCATATAAGACCGACGCTTTAAGACGACACATATAACACCGACGGCCATAAGACCGACGCCCATAAGATCGACACTAATAACAACGACGCAAATGGGACCATCACTTGTAACAGTGACGTCTATATTAAGGACGCATTTGGTATAATACCGACGCATATAAGACCGATGCCTGAAGACCGACGCCTATAAGACTGACGCCCATAAGATCGAACCTTATAACACGGACGCAAATGTGACTATCCGTAACCGTCGCCTATAACATCAACGCCAATAAGAGCTCATCTCACCGACGACATACGACCAAATTCATGTGTGATTCCATAAAACTAGGGCAACTCCATGGTACACAGTACTTGAATTGGAAAATATTCCTTAAACTTTTCAACTTTTTTCCATAAGGACCAAGTTATAACGTTCGTTATCTTAAATCCCTTTCAGTATCGTCTCGTCAGGGTGCATCCAGTTTGAAGATATCGAAGATCTAGGTGACTTGAAAAATTTCATTCAGAGCAATTCGTTGACAGCGTATTAGGCAAGCGTAGTGTGGGAGGCCCGCCAGCCAGGTGGAGTAATGACTTATGGAAGGCAGCTTGCAACAACTGGGTGAGAAGTGGACGATAATAGGCATTTGTGAGGTGTACTGAACAGGACCCCTGATGCGCGCTCCCTAAGTGATGAATGCGAAAACTTAAAAAATAACCTCACATTTGCAACACATATAGTGCAATCTTTATCGTTGTGGTTAAACTGTAACAATGGATGCTAAGGAAAAATAAAACATGAAAATAACCAAAACATATCGACTCGATTAAGCTTGACCTAGTAGCGATTTCATAGTCTTGCTTTTCGACACAACTGATAAGTAAGTGAGTACACTTATATGGCAACGGAAGTAGCACCAGTTTTCATTTGACTTATAACACGGATTTTCATTGGCTCCTGTCAATCCGGAAGAATTTGAAAAAAAAAACAGAAAATATTTTTTTTGAATTAATCATACTTTTTTACGGATGTTCCACTTTGTTACCGCCAGTAAGATGTATATAAAATCCTTGCATACCCTCTGAAACATTGACAGCACTTCCTAACCGACACATGAACGACAAATAGGCGATCCTTACACGTAGGCAGTCATGTTTATTAAACACGCCGAGAATGGTTTCCTGCGACGATTAGTGTGTCGATAACGCATGCGCGGGAGCTTGTATCAATGTGAACTGTGGCCAATAATGGATTATTTTCAATTTGTGAGTATGTTTTATGATAAATTTCGAATTAAGAACAACATTTCTATTGTGCAATGTGTAGATACTGAATACTTGTTGTAGTGTAAGTCATAAGACGTCCGTCACACAGTTAAATCTCAATGTAGCAGTAAAATGGTAAAAATAACATAGGGTAAGGGTTAGGCAGAGGTGTACTAATGTACACCCACATTTCGCTGGTATGTTTAGGTCCCATGTAATAGGGGGCGAGCCTATTGCCATTAACCGGGCACAAATCCAGACTCCGAGCTGCTACTGGGAATTTCATAGAAAAACCCAATAACACTGCTCAACCTGGGGATCGAACCCAGAACCTCAAGCGTAGCAGTCGTGCTTAGGACCACTAGACTAATGAGGCAGTAAAATAGTAAAAATATATTACTATTTTTTTTGCCTTTTTATTGCTGTAGGTTAAAAATTTGGTATAGGTACATAATAGTGTGGAGAGTGCTTTATTAACTTGAATAACGGATGACGTGAACTTAATTTGGTACGTACGTTTTTCTGTGGGCTATGTATAAAATAAATAAAATAGAACAGCGAAGTAACTTTTGAAAATATGATTAGTTTGTATGGAAACATCAATGAAAAGATTTGTAGGAGAAACTGAGTTGATTAATGCAAAGAATTGCTGAAAAGTCTACGGTTGGTTAAAAATAGTAATCATTATCAACCTATGCCTAAACTGTCCCACTGCTGGGCATGGGTCTCCTATCAGAATGACAGGGCGAGGCTATAGGAATCTACCACGCTGGCATAGTGCAGGTTGATAAAATTCACATGCTGCCGTCGTTGAGAAAATCTCTTAGTCTTCCTGACGATGTTTCCCTTCACGGTTTAGGCATAAAAATGGTAAAATATATGATAAAACAGTGTTCCCAATTAGAGTTTCTTTGTTGTTTGCTCTATTCCAACAAAGGCAAGACAGAGGTGTACTTATGTAAGCCCACAGTTAACCAGTACGCTTTTCCTTCCTTTTTCCCTGGAGGTGAGCCTTTTGCCTTAGCCCGGGGAGATATCCAAACTCTGGTTCCTCTGCTAGAAATTCACATGAAGTCTTAAGTATTGGCATTCAATGAATATTAATGGCCAAATATTTTATTGTTTCAGTTAGTATTAGCATTACATATCACACAAATACTCACAAAATCAAAGTCTAAGAAATATGAAACGTCATCATCGGACGAGGACAGTATAGAAAACCTCCTGTATTATAAAGATTGCCAGCGCACCGCAAAAGAGCCCACAGAAATGCCGATAAAACTGAGGTACGAACCACCACCAACACAACCGCCTCCGAGACAGCCTGATTGTCCTTTCCCAAAGATGTGCTGCGCCTTAAGCTGTGGCAATGAGTGTGGTAACAACCAACCAGCCTTCTTCCAAAGGCAGATGGAACCAGTCCAACCAATCCAGCCAATACAACCCATCCCGCAACCTCGACAGCCCGGAAGGGGGAATGTAGTCCCACCCCAAATAGTACAAAGGAGAAAAAAGAAGATCAAATTCCAGCCAAACAAAATGCAGTCTCCAATTGCATCTAGAAGAGCTTTCTCTGGGTTGACGAAAGAAAAGATTAAAGGCTTGATATCTCAGGACGATGATATAAGGAAGATATTGAAGGATCTAGTGAGGGTGACGATGCAGAAGGTGGATCTGATGGAAATGATAAACTCAGAGACAGGGAACGGGGAAAATGTGCATATGCCAGCTTATGATGAATATGACGAATACATTCAGAATTAATTTTGAACTTATTACTTGAACCTTGGCGGCGTTTGGCTACTGGTGGCTCAGTCTACTTTCATAAAATAACTTAGTTTTTTTTTCTGGAACTCTCTATATTAATGCAACGTTGTGTCAATTTTAAGTCATTCGATCGACAACTTTTTCATATCCTAAGCGCAAATATATGCAAGTTGAATTTGTATATCTATTCCTATATAAAATATACTCGTACACATGTTAGTCTTTTATTCTTGTATTGTTATTGTTTTAATATTGATTTATTTTTATATACTTAAAGGAGACATAGATATAGGAGCCATGGGTGAGTTTTTTTATTTTAATTAATTATTTGTAGTTTTTCTTTGCTGACTTGTGTCGAGTCAAACAAGATGCTAAACGATGCATTTGAGACGGTACAATAAATACATACATACACCGGTTGGTGCAAAGACCGAGTTAAAAAAAACTTTCAACAAAAAATGCATTATGAATACGAAATTTGAATCCCTATCCAGTTTGCAACTTTTGTAACTCTCACGTGGAAATAAATCAAAAATGGCCGTCACAGAACTTTTGTTAACAATTATCATGCATTATACTGTCCGTGTGTTTCCGTCCCGTTCAGTAATGCAATGCAAATTACCAACAAAATACAGAGGAAGTTGGAATAATAAGCCTTGGAATTCATTTCGATGCTTAGATATAATTAGAATATTATTTTTGATACCTACTGGGAAATTTTAATTCATCAAGAACTAAATAGAATAAGTACCTCTGCCATTCTCAAAAAGGCGCTAATTACAATGTCTCCTTTCTAAATAAATTAAGTCTTCTTGTATGCAATGTGTTTAATACCACAGTTTCCGGTATTTAAGCTCAACACCATCAAATTATATCACTCAATTATTATTAAACCTTCTTTTTCAATAGAAAACCATAAACAAGGTGCAGAGCACGTTTCCGGGTGAAAAAGAAAACAAAATGGCGCGATTTTTGTTGTTCCTTTTTTAAATAGTCGATGCAAACAGGTTTGCATTCAATGAGGTCGCTCTATTCTTGAAAACGGCTGTGCAATGGGAAAAATAGCAGGAACAATTGTATTTTCCAGTAATATTGATCTAGCAATAAAAAATATAAATTGATTTAGTATATACTAGCGAAAGCTCTCCTGACCCGGATAATCCGCATAGTGAACGAAGTTTATGAAAAAAAAACTAAATAAAATTCTCTTAAAACTAGATAGTTGCAACTAAGGCAAATTTTAATAAAATTTTATAATAATGTACCGATTATTCAATTTATTTATATCCAAACTTTAGACATTACTCTAGAATAGTATAGTATGTAATTATTGTGTTTATTAAAATGAAATTAACTGTTAAAATTCTTTAATCGACATAAAAATGAAGAGTTTTAATAATATATAGCCACACTATTGCGTTAGGTTAATATACTTAGATAGAAGAGTAAAGAATGGTGAGAAACTCAACGCAAATGTAACATTATGAAATGATCTCATAATCGCCATTTATTGATTCTTTCACACCCTTTTTCTTGTATACAGGTTCAATGATCGTCGGTGAGGTCGCTTCTGCTGCTCCTATCGTAGTATAGTGTCATGAGGGTTCTTTAAAGCTGGTTGTGGCTTTATGAACTACAATAAAAGACCCACAAGACCTCAAGTAAACACGACAGTTTCTCAGTCTGACCGTATTTTACTAACAACTCGACGGCATGATATTCTAGCAAAACTTTCGTGAACTAACATTTAAGTAACAACTTAGGAAATTTTAACAAGGTGCAAAGTCACCTGAACCTGTTGACACGTGTAACTAGCCATACTTGGGTTCTTAGGTATTGTTATACTAGCAAATATACATATGAGAAAATATATTGATTACGTTTTTTAAGGAATATGTACCTACTTCCGATGAATATCGTTTGGATTTGAATACTCATCTTCATGTACACACGGTCACAGGTTAAGCTATACAAAACCATAATACCATCACGCCTGTATTCCCCGAAGGGTTAGGCGGAGGTGAACTAATGAACACCCACACTTCGTCGGTATGTTTAGGTCCCATGTAATAGGGGGCGAGCCTATTGCCATTAACCGGGCACAAATCCAGACTCCGAGCTGCTACTGGGACTTTTATAGTAAAATCCAATAGCACTGCTCGACTTGGGGATCGAACCCTCTAGCGTAGCAGTCACGGTTAGGACCACTAGACTAATGAGGCAGTCAAACTATACAAAATTAATATAAGCTAATCTCATATTGTATAAGCTTTCCATACAATATTAAGCTAGCATAAACTTGATTTGTATAGCTCGACGAGTAGCCGTACGTACGATGGCCAGCACATCAAGTCACCACAAAATGTCACATTTTCTCAGATGATTTTGAACTTTATCTTCAACAAGTTAAGGTTTAAAATCATTTGTAGAAATTTGTCAGTTTTGTATACCTTGACCTGCTGGCGACTGTACAATAGAGTGATTTGTTTTGTTAGACTTGATTTGAATTAGTCTACAATTTTGAGCCCTGGCTTTTCGAAAAAATCTGCGTAATTATTAATAATCATTCAAGTAAATGATATCGTGTTAAAACCTGATTGACTGAGAGATTTGCTCGACGATGTGTGAAGTCCTTCTTCTACTAGGCCAGTCTAGGGACCTATAATACTTAGTCTAACTAGCCCCTCTCATTACGCAGCATTAAGATAATAGATACATAGATTTTATACATTCATACATACATATACTCACGCCTTTTTCCCACAGGGGTAGGCAGAAAGTATGGACTGCCACTTGCTACGACTCTTGCATATTTATTTCGCTTCTTCCACATTCATACATAGATTTTATTTATATTAATCATTATACTATCGAGGATGGTCAGTGGGATTTTTGTGACATATGGATAAGGGTTGTCAAAGACCAGGAGTTCAGACTATACTAACCTATAAATAGTACTTAACAAAAATTATTGTTTTGTTTTGTATTATATTGTTTTTTGTATTTTTTAGGCATTTTCCATGCAAAGATTATAAAGTTATTTTAGTTTTAGTTAGTTATCAAAGATTTAAATAAAAAAAATGTGAAAGCAAATTTCGAGCTGGCGGGTGGGACTCGCGATGGCTTAGCGGTCATAGCTTCTGGTGTACCTAACCAGAAGACACAGGTTCGAATCCTGCCCGCAGTTGTATTTTTCCTACACTAAAATAACTTTAAAATCATCATTATCATAACATACATAACATACCATCACGCCTGTATTCCCCGAAGGGTTAGGCAGAGGTGTACTTAATGTACACCCACAGTTCGCCGGTATGTTTGGGTCCCATGTAATAGGGGGCGAGCCTATTGCCATTCACCGGGCACAAATCCAGACTCCGAGCTGCTACTGAGAATTTCATAGAAAAACTCAATAACACTTTGCTCGACCTGGGGCTCGAACCCAAGACCTCTAGCGTAGCAGTCGCGATTGGGACCACTAGACCGACGAGGCAGTCGTCGTCGTTGATATATAAAAAAATATCAGTTTAGTTAGTAGTCCGATATGAATGTGATGGGCATGGTTACCCATCCATTCATAGCTCAAGTTAACCTCGATATGCAATCGATTGATCAGCCAACTCCAAACAAACAAGCTAAATAAATGGTATTAAAATATACGGATTTAAATTATTTTATCCCATCAATATCAAGACATTCTGAAAGTTGACGAAAGGAAAACGCTTCAAGAATCAAAGTGTCTTTGCATACTCCAAAATGTGCGAGCGTAGTGTCCAAACCTAAGGGTTGGCAATAATACGAAAATTGAAATAGGACCTAAATGCAAATGGCCGACGGTGAAAACACTTACTAGGTATTACTTATGTAAATGTTTACAGATTCAGACGCTTTCCGTGAAACGAAATGTTACCTGTTCGTGTATTTTTGTTGGGAAATCCTTTTATTGGTTCTCTCTGGTTTGGCCTTTATATGAAGTTTTAATGTCAGTGTAGGCAAAGGTATTATAATAGTCAGCCAAGTGGCGTGTTTTAACGTGACTGATTTGCTTGTAGTTTAAGGTAAGAGATATAGATGGCGTTAATGGTTTTGTATATATGTATACTTGTATAGCCAGCATGTATTGTGTAATTTAATTGGGAAAGGAGTAAAGTATATTGCAAAATTGATAATTATATAATGAGGTTTTAAGTGGTTTATACCGACTGGGATTTCAGTGATTTTCCTTCTAGCTTTGAAAAAATAAACACTGGAAGAAAATAAACGCCATTATAGCTCTTGCTTTCTCTGTACTGAAAATTCTGCTTACCAAAAATTTTTATTATTTGGTATGGCCAGAATGGCGTAATCTGAAACATATCTTGGCAGTTCAGATTACAAATACGAGTTAAAAATGCACACACATTCGGAAACTTTGTAATCAGATTTTAATTTTTCTCTGCAGTTTCAAGCGTGGTTTTCGTAAAATGAGAAGCAAAAATCACTGGGTAAATAGATAGATAGATAGATAGATTATAAATAGATGCATTGTTGTTTGGAGGAAATAAGTTTGATGTCATTTGTAAGAACATGATGCATATCTAGATTATCTTTGTCAGCCTATGATCCTAGTGCTGGGATTTGGCCTTTTTCTAAGATGTTGGCCGTAATCCACTAAGCATGCGGGTTATCTTTCACAAATATTCGAGTGTTAGATTCTAGTTTTTGCAGTGCGTTATAAGTTTTCATAACATGGAGGGCAGGCAACGCCTTTAGCTAAGTTTGCCAATGTTTTGGGCGAGGGAAGTAATGAGACGTGAGATGGTTTTTGGTCTCCTGTAATATCTGCTAATATAATGACTCATTGATCTATGTACAAATGTATGTACGTGCAATTATGTGGCGACGCTGTCGATACAGTAAGGTAAAGAGCAGATGAGCCACCTGATGGTAAGCAGTCATCACCGTCCAAGGTTTTTTTTTTGCAGCATCACCACTAGAGCAGTAGAGAGAGAGAGAACTGGCTCTTACGCACAAAAGTCAGAACACACACCATCATCACGTCTATATTCCGCGAATGGTTGAGCATAGATGTACTTATGAACACCCACACTTCGCCGGTATGTTTAGGTCCCATGTAATAGGGGGCGAGTCGATTGCCATTAACCGGGCACAAATCCAGGCTCCAAGCTGCTACTGAGAATTTCATAGAAAAACACAATAAACACTTTGCTCGCCTTGGGAATCGAACCCAGGACCTCTAGTGTACCAGTCGCGCTTAGGACTACTAGACTAATGAGGCAGTTAGAAGACATATAATAAAGGTAGTATGATGGTAGGTCGACAGCCGTCCAACTCCAAGTCGTCATACCACCGAGCAAGTCAGATAAAAGTTACGTACAACTTCTTGAATATCTTGTTTGCTTATATGTTGTGTACGCGGCTATACAAATCCAGTGTTAACTGACCTCGCATTGTAAACGCTTTCCACACAGTGCCAGACCAGCCTATAATGGATTTGTATAGCTTGATGTGTAGCCGTGTGTACGACCTGTTTCAGTATCGGAAGTAGGAGCCATTTCCTTCTTCCGGTACAACTGGCTCGGACACACTCTTGTTGACTCCGCGAGGTAGCATATTTATAGCATTAGACAAATAACGGTAGTATTTGTAAATTGTAAGACATTCCTTTAAAATAAATAAATAAAATAAAATTAGTATTTATTGACGCAGAGTTATTACAGTTTGATACAATAGATACTTATGCTTATTTCCAAAATAAGCGTCAGCTTATTGGGAAAAAAGCGTTCAGTAGAAGCAGAAGCGTCGCCGCGGTACAAGTTTGCTGTACCTATTTCATAAAGCATTGTGATCCCCGAAGGTCTGTACATATAAGTCTTGAAATAAATTACATCGAAATAATGATGGCGTTATAACGTTATTTATCTAATACTATAAATAAATGGACTATATAGCTAGGTGCGGAGGTAGGTAGTATATTTATGGTAGATTTTCATAATCAATTCTATGAAATTATCAGTAGCCGTCCGAAGTCTGGATATGTGCCCGGTTAATGGGAATAGGCTCGCCCCCTATCACATGGGACCTAAACATATCGGCGAAATGTGGGTGTACATTAAACCTTCGGGGAAAACAGGCGTGGTGTGTATGTATATTAAAATAAAAGTTCATATTACTCCCATTACAAATGAACAAGTTTTGCCTAGATAATATGCTAATATAGTATTCGGGCATACTCCATGAGGGATCGCGGTGGCTGGGTTAAAACAAGAAGCTCATGATTGGCGTATCTGTATAGTTGAATGTTGGAACTAATTGATATACCTACACACAGAGTTTCATTATCTGTTTGTTAAAAAATATTTGAACGTTGTTAAATAATTTTATGTACTGAATATTAGATTTCCTCACCATAAAATTCCTTTATTTTCAGTCTACAACCAGCAATTTAATAAAGTTATTGTTTTACTTTTAAGACTATGTTATTTACGTTCTTTTTTTCCCGCACTAGGGAACAAGCTCTGTGTCACGAGATACTTATAAACATATTATTTATGGTCACAAAGTACACCCAGACTCAAAACGAATATCCGTGGAACACACAAATATTTGCCTCGGGTGGGAATTGAATCCATGACTTGCGGTGTAACGATAGTGGCAAGTCGACCACCTTTATTGCTACACCAATCTTGCAATTTTAAGAAAACAAGATAAAACTTCTTTATACTGTAAAACTAAAAAAAACCCGGCCAAGTGCAAGTCGGACTCGCGCACGGAGGGTTCCGTGCCATTACGATTTATGACGTATTAAAAAAAAACTACTTACTAGATCTCTTTCAAACCAATTTTCGTTGAAACTTTACATGGTAATGTACATCATATATTTTTTTTTTAGTGTTTTCATTATCTTATTTTAGAAGTTACAGGGGGGGGGGGACACACATTTTACGACTTTGGAAGTGTCCCTCGCGCAAACTATTCAGTTTAGAAAAAAATTATATTAGAAACCTCAATATCATTTTTGAAGACCTATCCATAGATACCTCATAACCTCACACGTATGGGTTTGATGAACAAAATATATTGTTGAGTTTCGGTTTTAAGTATGGCGAACCCCCAATTTTTTTTTGTATTTTTCTATTTTTGTGTAAAAATCTTAATGCGGTTCATAGAATACTTCTACTTACCAAGTTTCAACAGCATAGCTCTTATAGTTTCAGAGAAAAAATTCTGCGACATACGGACGGACAGACAGACAGACAGACAGACATGACGAATCTATAAGGGTTCTGTTTTTTGCCATTTGGCTACGGAACCCTAAAAAGGACAATATAAACTCTACTTGTTTTCTAACACGTACGCGAATATTAGATATATTTTAATATTATATTTTAATGTTTAATGTTTTAATTATATTTATTCAATATAACGCGATAAAATCCGTAAAAAGTAGTTTTATTTTAAATAATTATAAACTTTATTTTACGTAATAATACTAATGTATGTAGATGTAAAAGTTTAGAAGTAACCGGTGAAGCCGCGCTACGGAATACTACGAGAGCTACGAGGCTACGAGTAATCAGAGCTACGAGCTACATGAAAACACACATCAACATTGTAATTAAAATGCTGGTCGAGTGCTTCCTAGTCTAATAAAGTGGTAAAAACTACCCGCAATCAACTGATTGCACGTTTTAATAACTTGGCGTCAAGTTTGGGTGTGAGAGGGATGCATGTAGAGCGGTATAGAGCCGTCTCTTTCGCGCGCTGAGTTTGAAATCTGTGTTGCGAATGGCCAGCGAACGTAGGGCGGGAATGCAGAGTGAATGATCGTACAGATATGGTTGATACATTTTCACTATTTTAATAATCGCATTTATTTTAATAGTGTTTTGTTTCAACGTTAAACTTATTGTTTTATTTGTTGCGTTCATATCTTTTTGAAACTTGTCATACGCATAAAATTTTGTGTATAATTATTTAACCTTTGAAATTATTTGTTAAAAGAATGAACTAAATTAAAGATTATATTTTAATTTGGTTTTTATTTATTTTTTATTTTATTATATTTGTAGCTGCGTCCGATTGATGATAGAATTAGTAAAAAAAATATCGTTAGATATTCCAAAATTATTCCAGCTCTCAAAATTCGCCTAAGGTGAATTAGATTCCAAATGCACGAAAGAGTATTTTGAAAACTTCTGAAATTAAGAATAAATGTGTCTAATTAATAAAACATAGAATTTAAATGTTAACAAACAATCTTGTTCCCTGCCGCCCTCAAAAAGCCTCAAAAATTTTTATCGTTGCAAATGGCAATACATGTATGTGTTCCTATGTATGAGGGTGTAGCAAGACACAACCATGTACATGTTCAGAAAATTCTTTTTAAATAAAAACCCTTTACTTATCCTTCTCTACCACAGACTGTCACATTATTACCTACATTATATGTTGATAATAATCTTAGGTAATTTTTTATTTGCTTAAGATTTTAGTACAAATAAATTATAATGAAAACCTTCTCTATTCTGTTTCAAACATACATACATACATACCATCACGCCTGTATTCCCCAAAGGGTTAGGCAGGGGTGTACTAATTTACAGCTACATTTCGCCGGTATGTTTAGGTCCCATGTAATAGGGGGCGAGCCTATTGCTACTAACCGGGCACAAATCCAGACTCCAAGCAGCTACTGTGAATTTTATAGGAGAACCCAATAACACTCTGCTCGACCTGGGGATCGAACCCAGGACCTCTAGCGTAGCAGTTGCGCTTATGACCACTAGATAAAGAGGCAGTCTTAGGTATTTTTTTAATTATGTACCCCGTTCTGACTGTGTATTTGTTATTTGCTTAAGATTTAAGGCCAAATAAATTATAATGAAACCCTTCTCTATTCTGTTTTATAACAACAAGATATGACTCATACCCATACCTACTTATAATTTGCCTATTATAACACAAACACCAATTTATTATCAAAATGTCTGCAATGCAAACAAATGTTTAATACACATACACATCTGCTTACGTCACGCATCCCACGCAGCCTACCTCTACGCGGTTAGAGCTCTATGGTAGCTGTTTAAAAGCGCGGGTCTTTCCCGCCCAAGCGCACTCGATCGCTAAACTTTAGGGGCATAGGCCATGCACTGATCACTAAAAATTACAGTACCGTGATTTTACGACACGACTGCGAAGATTTTCATCAATAAAGGTAAGATTTATTTTATTTTGGGAAGCAGTGTTTGAGACGGCTAAAATATTATTCACGTGTTTGTGTAGGAAATTTATGTTAAAATTTTAGGAGTTTCAAAATATAAAAAAAACTTTTAAAATAATTATTAAAAAAAGTGATTGGAAAGTTTAGTACTGCGACTGCTGTGTTCAAATAAAGGTTGTATTTCATATTATAGATGTGCCAAGGAATACCTACCAATTTATTATGTTCCACACAAAAATCCTCAATATCTTATAATCATTGTAGTTTCTTGTAAATAGCACAGCAATTTAGATAAAAAATATATTTGTTGTCCTTTACTAGAACGGTTAAATAACTTAAAAGTATCACATGAGAGTAACATAAGTACCTAGCTATTTTTAAAAAAGTCTCCAAAAAACAACGATTAAACACGTAATTTTTTACAAGACGCCCTTAATGATTTAAAGCGGCGGTAGCCTATTGGCTAGGGCGTCGGACTTGCGATCGTGTGATTGCCGGTTCGAAACTCAGCCATTGCACTACCGACGTGGACCCACTCGTAATACAAGCATTTAGCTTAGTACGTTTTAAGTATTGGTACAATTGTTTTTGTTTTGAAATAAAATATATTCAACTCTCACCAGTATATTTTTCAGAAATCTATCTATAGATAGACTTATTAAAACACAATGGTTAAAAGCTAAACAAGTATCTTGAAATTTTATATCATATTTTATTTTCTACATTGATCGTTAACGCAACGGTAGGTATGTTAATTATAGGTAAGTAAATCGTTCCATTAAACAATTAACGTTGTTTTTTATCTCTAGTTTCACCAAACGTACGGATAAATAAACTGGTTTAATGTAAATTGTTGACCCGGGTCTAATATTACAAATTCGACCATAATATGAGATACCCATCATTCTACAGTGGCCTGCACATCAAGTTACTACAAAATGTCAAATTTTCTCAGTTGATTTTGTACTTTATCTTCAACAATTTAAGGTTTGAAATCATTTGTAGAAATTTGACAGTTTTGTATACCTTGACCTGCTGGCGACTGTACTTAAATTAACTTTTTTACTACTTTGATATCCTGTGCTGTTAAAATAACTATACAATTATGCGGGTTTATATTGCAAAATTGTCCTGAAACTGAAAATTAAAAACTATTTAATTTTGCCCTTGATTACTCATAGGCAGAAATGCTCCAAAATTTTATAACATACTATCACGCCTGTATTCTCGTAAGGGTTAGGTAGGAGTGTACTAATGTACACCCACAGTTCACCGGTATGTTTAGATCTTATGTTATATGGGGCGAGCTTTTGCCTTTAATTGGACATAAATCCAAACCGTAAATACATCATTCTAGTGCATAAGTACTTGAACAAAACGCAAAAAAAATCGAGATGTTTCGTTGGATAGAATTAAATATTCTTTACTTAATATAAGTAATGGTACACTGGGTGGTCTTTTCTTAAACTTGGTTTATACAAATTGAAATAAAGTATATTTAATCGAAAAAAAAGGCAAGTGTTATTTGTCGATAACAGTTGGCACAGCAGTGGTCAAGCGTTCGGCTTCTCCTCGTAACTCCTCGGGTATTTCATTGAAGTTAAAAAAATAATTTCTAACCTAAAAATTATTATGAAATCAATATTCATAGCAAAAATTTCAATAATTTCCGCGGCTGCTTCAAAGTTTACGTTGTTTTGATAGGTGGGTGTTCAAGTTGGCCCGTCAAAACTTCAAAGTGATAAATGGGTTGATATTTTCATAATTGTAATTGATAAGCGTCGCCAATATTAGCTTATCTACTTATTAATTAACTCCATTAATATTTTTTGGTAAATATTAATTTAATAAACTTTCTGGCGTGCATTGCTCATGAAGCTATGTGCCATCTGCTATTAGAAAATAAAAAAAATAAAAGCTTAAACATTATTAATATGATCTCTGCCTTTGCCTCATTAATCTAGTGGGCCCAAACGCGCCTGCTACACTAGAGGTCCTGGGTTCGGTTCCCAGGCTGAGCAGCTATCGATTTTTTCTATGAAGTTCTCAATAGCTCGAAATCTGCTCGTCTCCTATTACATGGGACTTAAACTTGTAGGCGAAGCGCGGGTATGCATTAGTACACCTCTGCCTAAACCTTTGGGGAATACAGGCGCGATGGTATATGAATACCAAAAATGTGTTAAAAAGGATCTAGGTACCTATTTACAGAAATAAATTTAATTCACTGACGGTACCGATCGCTGGTATCGGAAACAATAGATTTTGCTTTGTGTCTATATATTATGGGGCTATTTAGATATACAATGTTAAGTATGGTATGAGAATGTACTTATTTTGTAACATGGGTAGGTACTACGTATAGAACATTAAATGCCTCCGTAACTATATATATATATATATATTGAACCGTATATTTAGTCGAAGTTAAACGTTGTCAAACTTTTGGTTGCAATTTCCACTTTACACTTAATCATTGTGCTTTAAGGTATTTATGTCAAGAATATATATTTGAATGGTAACTTAATAACGCAAAAACAGCTTAAATGATTTGGATGGAATTGGACACAGTATAGTTTATAACCTGGACTAATAAACATACCTTTTATCAAGGACCACGCACTCGAAGTTGTGGGCAAAGCCAGTTTGTCATTTAAAGGAGATCTTTTAAAGCCGTCTAAGCATAATTATTTTCCTTTCATTATTTCTAATAAAGCATTTCCCCACAATAGGATTTTCAACAAGATGCTTTTTTCAAATACAAATTGTATAATTATACCTATACCTATAAAAACTCAAAACAACTATCTCCAAATCATACAAATACTTACTTATTCTCGAACTCACAAATGGTAGCTCAGAAGTCGATAGATCAACCACTGTGCCGATGCACGATGAGATTACATCATATCGGGCTTATGATGCAAAAATGAGTATATCAAATTGTTGAGATACAGGAGACAATTATATACCTACATTCCCGTTCGGGAACATAATCATAAAATGATGAATATTTTTACGATAACATAAACCTGATTGAAGCTTGCCTTTTTTATATATTGCTTATTTGTTATGGACGTCTTTTATGGATTGTTTCTAGTCAATAGGAATGTAATTGATTATTTATTGAAGAGTCAAGATTGAATACTGTTACAATAAAATTATATATAATAGATATATTCTGTAATATATCTACTGAGACGGCGAATCTATAGAATGTATTCTTCAATTTGTCTGTTATATTCTAATATTAATATTTATCTTAATAATAAAATAAAAATAGTAAAAAAAATAGGTTTTATACATTTAAGTCACGTGCATATGAATAATTAATTACCACCCGCTTAAACGGTGAAGGAAATCATCGTGAGGAAACCTGCATGCCTGAGAGATTTTTTCGACGGCGCGTGTGAAGTCTTTCAACCCGCAGTAGGTTACCTTGGTGGACCAAAGCCGCTTAATTGCTCTCATTCTGAGATAGCAGCAGTGGGACAATATAATGGTTGATGATGCTTTTATACTATAACACATATGTTTTTATTCTGACAAAACAGAGAAAATGCCTAAAGCGTAACTTATAAAAGTTTAATACTCGTATTAAATAGGAGCGAAATTGTTGGACATAATTAGGCTCCCTATTAAATTTATCTATACAGTAGTTATTGAACAATTATTTATATTTTTATGATTTACTGAATATTAATATTAGATTCATACATCAATGACAATCGTTAGTGTTAGTCAACAATCCTAACAACCAGTCTATCCTTCGGATATCGGTATTGCCAAGAAATTGGTATGCGGAGTCGCTTCGTGTAAATTACTGATATTCAGTCGGATCTGTTTAGACTGTAAGCCAAGCCCAATATAGTTGGGAAAGGCTGGGAGGATGATCATTAGACACATCATCATCAGCCCGTATTCGTCCACTGTTGGACATAATATGCCTCTTTAAGGGAACGTCAGAAAGCCAGATCTTCAACTCTTTTCATCCAGTTGTTGCCAGCTGAAAAGAGTTGAAGATTTAGCTTTTCATCCAGTTGTTGCCAGCTAAAAGCAGTGATAGCCTAGTGATATGACCATTGGACTGCCAAGTCAAAGGTCTCGAGTTCGTACCCAAGGCACGCACCTCTGACTTTTCGAAGTTATGTGCGTATTAATACTTAATTATCACGCGCTTAAACGGTGAAGGAAAACATCGTGAGGAAACCTGCATGCCTGAGAGAATCTTCCAATCTTGACGGCGTGTGAAGACTGCCAACCCGCAGTAGGCTAGCGTGGTGGACTATAGCCTAATCCCTCTCGTAATGAGAGGAGACCCGTGCCCAGTAGTGGGACAATGTAATAGGTTGATGATGATGATGTTGCCAGCTGCCTTGCGCAAATCGTCACTCCACCTGGCCAGCGGGCGTCCTACACTACGTTTGCCTAGACGCGGTCTCCACTCGAGAATTCGTTTGCTCCAACGGTTGTAGATTCTCCGAGAGACGATTAGACACAAGTAAAAAAAGAACGATTATATATTTATCTAGTTATACTGCGAAGTAGACTTCTGCTTTTTCTCTAACGAAAAGAGGCGTGATGGTTGTTAGTTCATGCATTTCTTTTATCCTTGAATCAGCATGCAAAACTATTCATTAAAATAACTCACTTTATTATAAGTGCGCATGTTGATACACTCTTGAATTACAAAAAGGAAAACGTACATGCATAACTCATTAACTGATTTGAAAATATAATAAATTAAAATAAAATATTCATCGTTATTTATGGCTCTTATTTTTAGGTTCAAAGCTTGACCTATTTTAAATGTTAGGTTCAATGTTTGCAGGTCAAATATAAAATAATTGACATCAATTTTAGGTATTCCCTAAGTATATTAAGAGAGTGAGAAAAACGGCAAATTAGGTCTTTGCTTAACCTGTTCGAGATATAGGCGTATAAATATAAAAAAATAACATTCAATAAAATTGTATTTTTACTAATACCAACATATTCAGTAAGGTTAAATAGAATCCCTCATTAATACATACCATCACGCCTGTATTCCCCGAAGGGTTAGGCAGAGGTGTACTTAATGTACACCCACAGTTCGCCGGTATGTTTGGGTCCCATGTAATAGGGGGCGAGCCTATTGCCATTCACCGGACACAAATCCAGACTCCGAGCTGCTACTGAGAATTTCATAGAAAAACTCAATAACACTTGCTCGACCTGGGGATCGAACCCAAGACCTCTAGCGTAGCAGTCGCGATTGGGACCACTAGACTAACGAGGCAGTCATTAATAATCCCTCATTAATACTGTTTCATGATATCCTTTAATCGGTCTATATATGTATTGAAACGGATTAAAGTTAGTTGTAATCTGTATGTATATAGAGCGGAACATACGTCAATCCGATTGTCCGTAATTTTCCATCGGTCAGATAATCTTATAAACTCTTTAGAATCAAAGGACTGGCTCTAAATCCGGTTGAAAGTATCACTCCAATCAGTATGTGGGGGTATATGGATAGTTACACTTTTACAAGTTGTAAGTACAAATTTCAGAAGGTATTTTAGAAGCTGTAACAACAAACCCACGCAATACTGAATTGAATGTATGGAATAAGTAATTGACTTGGTACTGTAGATTGCAGGATCTTACTAGAGGGGGATAGATTTGAATTAAAATTAAATACATTAAGTATATGACAGCCTCATTAGTCTAGTGGTCCTAAGAGCGACTGCTATCCTAGAGGTCCTGGGTTCAATCCCCAGGTCGAGTAAAGTGTTATTGGGTCTTTCTATGAAATTCTCTGTAGCAGCTCGGAGTCTGGATTTGTGCCCGGTTAATGGCAATAGGTTCGCCCCCTATTACATGGGACCTAAACATACAGGCGTAATGTGAGTGTACATTAGTACACCTCTGCCTAACCTTTGGGAAATACAGGCGTGATGGTATGTTATGTTATGGATGTATATTAAGTATGTGTAAGTAAGTGTTAAAGTTATAAACAGATTTTATAATCTAAGGTTCCTCGTAATAGATACTACTGGATGAAGTTATTTTATGTGGAATATTGTAATGGATCTACGGGGAAGCCCGCAGGGTATGACAAACCCGTACCAACAAAATATCGAGCTTGCATTACCTTACCTTGACTCAGGATCGCATTGAAGGTCTTTTTTATAGTTAAGCGATAACGCCCGAATACACAAATATAATGAGGCAGTCATTAAACAACTAATACGGTATTACATCGTAATCTAAATAATACAAAGACGACATTATTAAATTGTAGTAAGAACCATAGAGCAAAATATTTGAACTTGTCGACAACTTCTACAGTTTAGATCATTACCAAGTTTCAGTTTAATAATCGAAGGACGTCATGTATTATGTCATGCCAAATAATATTTAGTTAGTGAAGGGTC